>BQNB010197835.1:0-11182 GCA_026074375.1 Tanacetum coccineum | reverse complement strand
TCGTGAGGGTTTCTAGGGAACACACCCACAAAGTTCATTTACTTGTACACGGTTTTTGAAAAGGTTTCAAACTTATTTTTTAGTTTTCAGAAAAGGTTTGTGGCGTAACTATAGTATTGGTTACGCCATAAACATGTGGATTTAAAAATTTTATATTTGAACTAAGAAGGTTACGGCGTAACAAGTACATGACTTTACGCTGTAATAATATCTGTTACGGCGTAACCTAAGTGGTTATGCCAAGACAGAACCTTACTACCACATGAATATGAGTCAATGGGACTTTGAATTCCATTTTCTTATATAGAAACCTGCAAAATAAAGTTAGAAACCAATGAAAACCAACTAATATGCAGAAAATAAAAGACGGGTTATCTCCCGACAAGCACTTTTATTTATTACCGAGTCATTAAGTTAGACTTAAGATGCTCTAAGTTAGTTCATGCACACTTGCATGTCCCTGTTTAATCCAGTCAATAACCTCCAAATCTTGTTTATACTCTTCTCCTAAATTCAAACATCCTTTATAGAATTCCTTTATTTCAAGATACGGGTGACTAATTCCTTTAGCTTTATCCTCGTCACTAATTTTTAGAATGGGGGGCATCATATTCTGCTGTTCGGTGGTCAGTCTACTTAGCCTTCTCTCGGCTCAAGGCATGTTAAAGATGGTTTTATCATCTCCAATCTTAAACTAAAATCTTCCTTTGCTTATATCTTCTTCTAATCCATTTTTTTCTTTGAAAGGTTTACCGAGTATTACCTCTATTAGCCCTTTTTCAACAAATTCGTTCATATTTTCTAGGATAATGAAGTTGGTTAAAAAGGAGTGGCATCTGATGAACACCTATAGATTTTTTTGCCTTCCCGACAATATTATTTCCTATATAAGTGAGTTCCCGTTTCATAATAGAGTTATAAGCTGCTCTACACATTACGTTAAATGGGGAAATTAGGTCAATGTAAGGATTGAAGTTAACAAACCTTATTTTGCAGGTAATCTGAAGATTATAAGGGTTGTATCTATTAACTCTATTTCCTATGCTGTGAAATTCTTGTTTAAAAGGTTGCTTACTATTTAAGGCTCCCTAATCTAGGTCTTCCCATAGGTTGTCTATTGCGACGATTTCGTCTATTCTACTACCAAAGTCATTGTCAAAATCTTGAAATCCCTTAGTTGGGCTCCAAATTTATCTTGAAGATTTATCTGGGAAAGGAGGGTTAGTTTCATAATTTAGAAATAGGTTATTATCCTGGAGAAAGTTTCCCAAGTCCCCATTGAGGTTATCATTCATTAGAAATTCTTTTAAATCGTCTGGTCCGTCAATGTCATCACTCACATTGAAATTTTAAAATACACAGACAGGTGAAACAGTGCTAGGGATGGCTCCTTCGTTGGCATTAAAGATAACTTGTTCTTTTCAAATTTCTAACATGATTTTTCCTACAAATACGTCAATTCTAGCATGTGCAGTAGCCAACATAGGTCTTCCTAGGATAATTGGAACTGTGTTATCCTCGACGATGTCGAGAATAACAAAGTCTACTAGAAAGATAAACTTGTGAATTTTTACTAGAACATTTTAAACTATTCTTTTTGGGATTGCATTAATCTATCTGCCATTTCTATAACCATGTTAACCGATCTTGGGTTCCCAAGACCTAAGCGTTTAAACATAGACAATGGCATTTCACTAATACTGGCTCCTAAATCAGCAAGAGCATTGCTAACCATAGTATTGCCAATAACGCATGGTAAAACAAAACTTCCAGGATCTTTTTCCTTTGGAGGAAGTTCGTTTTGAAGCACAGCAAAACATCATGCGTTTAATTTCACCATGGATAATTTTTCAATTTGAATTTTATTTAAAACCAACTCTTGCAAATTCCGGGTGTATTCTGGTGTTTTCCGAATATCATTTACTAAGGTAGTGTTGACTGGCTCGCATTCCAGTTTCTTACGAAGTTTCTCTTCAGTTGCTTGGGTTTTCATAATGCGCTTTTTCACCTTTTCAAAGAAAGTTTCTAATTTGGGTGTTTCTTGAGGAGGTTCCAATTTCATTGTGCATTCCTGTTGTACATAAGTACTATTCATGACTGGTGCATTGTCCTTTTGATTCGCTAGAATACGGGCAAGGTGAACAACTTTCTTTTCGAGTTTTTTAATGGTTAATTCTTTTTTTGGAGGTTTTTATTAGCGTTGTCTATGAAGTTTTGCATCCATTCGTCCAATATATTTTGTTTCTTATGAGATTCCTCTAGAAATTGTTCGAGTGTTTCTTTGAGGTTATCTAAGGGGTAGGTGGACCTTTGGTGGTTTTTCATACTTTTTACTTCTTCGTGATGGAACTTCATATTGGGTTTTCAGTTGATTTTATAGATGCCTTCCCTAAGATTATTCATATCATGATTTAGAATCTTAAGTTTTTCAGTGATAGTACTAAAAGAGTTATTTGAAGTTTTCTTATCACTTTCCTCCTTGTGCCATCTATGCGAGTGGTCTACTTTCTCTTGAATTGACCCCAAAGCTTCAATAGCAGTTAACCCTATAATTAAGCCACGAGATTCTAAGATCTGACGTGTGTGAGTGCTAAGGCCTTTATAAAAAGTATTTACTTTTTAATAGTCATTTAGATCATGAAATGGGCACTTAAAGAGGAGTTCATTAAATCTTTCCCATGTCTGGTACAGGGTTTCGCCTTTTTCTTGTCGAAAATTATGAATTTCTCCTATTTGTTTGAAGGTTACTGAAGGTGGACAGAATCTTTAGATGAAGACTTGTTTTAACTCATCCCAGGTTTTCATTAAATCGGATGGAGTTCTGCCCAACCACCTCTTGGCAGCTCCTGTAAGAGTAAGGGGAAAAATTCGCAGCATTATGTCATTTCCCGAAATCCCAGGTGTGTTGAATAAACTAGCAATCTCTAAGATTTTTCGTAAGTGTTCCATAGCATCTTTAGTCTTTACTCCAGAGAAGGTGTTCTCACGCAATTCCCTTAACAGTTGACTTTTAATTTCAAAAAAGATGCTTTTTTCAATCTCGGGTCTCTTTACTCCAACATGTGAGTTATTACGATTTAGAGCCAGATATTGTTCCAATGTAAGTGTTTCGATGTCAATATCACTTAAATCTTCCGACTCTGATTCTGACGATTCAGATTCATAGAAGGAATAAATATTATGGACCGCAATGGGCATGATATCTTTTCTGCTCTGAAATTACCTTTCGAGGTTAGCGAAAGGAGTGAACACCTTTGTGTTGCTACTCCTAGTCATGATCGAGAAAGAGGGTCAAATTAAAACTATCTTTTAGCTCCCCGGCAGCGGCGCCAAAAACTTGATGCATATTTTGTTTTAAATATATTTTTACCAAGTTTTAAATTTATAAAACTCGTTTACCGATACACGCACTAACGGGCAGAGAACCCGATCGTATATAGTGCAGTAGTTTAGTAAATCCGAGGTCGTCCTAAGAGCTAAGGTTTACTAGTTTTAATTTGATTATGTGACGTTTGAAAATGGTTTTAAGTTGATTTTAATAACAACAGAAAAGTAAATGCAGTAAAGCAAAGGGATAGAAGTATATAGGGAGAAAAGCGTGCTAACCTAACCATTTTATTACTAATGCTATGATTACATTTTCCTGTGCAATGTTCAATTATAAGTTCCATCATTGGTTCTAATATCGACGGACCCAAATTGGCATTTGAGGTCTGTTCTATACTTACTATACGATTCCACATTCCCTTACGATCACACGAGCAGGGCATCCAAGTTTATAGTGGTTAATCCTCAACTATCCTTAAGACCAATCTATAATCTAAACCGATTATTATCCCCCTCTAAAAGAGTTCCTATGCTTTTTAAGTATTTAATATGGCAAAGGCGGTAATATGGTAAATTCCTACACTAGGGATAGGTTCTAAGCTACCCTAGTACCCCGCTAATCCCAGGTTCGACAGGGTAAGTTTAATAACAGGATTAACAAGATCTAAGCCACCCTCTATACTACCAAAACACAAGGATTAATGAAAGGCTATAAGGATATCTAACAGAACCATAATTAAACAAGAAACAATAATCATATCAATAGCAATTACATGGTTAGGCCAACACTAAGGGTGCTTAGCCGCTCATGGTAATAAAAATGCAAGAATTAATGAAAGTAGCCATTGATTGAATCATCATTGTTCTTACAGTGAATGTTATGAATAATTAAATACAAGAATTAAGTAAAGTGACTTCTCCCTTAGACTTCTGGTGGAATGCTTCGGATCTTAGGGGCTTGGTTCACTCCTTAGGACTGTGTTGTGAAGTGTGGAAGTGAGTAATGATGAATGAGTCGGATGAGGGCTCTATTTATAGATTTTGAAATTGTTACGGCGTAACCCTTATGAGACGTTACGTCGTGACCTTGCTACGTAGGCTTCCAATCTTCTAGGCTAAAATGATGTTACGGCGTAACCTTGTCGCCTACGTTTCGCCGTAACGCTGACTCGAATAAAGTAGGAGAGGCTTTACGCCGTAAAAGTTGTGATGACTCATTTCTTCTTTAAAATATGTTACAGCGTAATCCTTCGGGGATGTTGCGCCGTAACAAGCCTTAAACTCTTCACTTTAGTGCATTTCATGTCCAAATCCCACATCTTTTGCCCAAAATGTTCACTTGGTCCCTGAAAACTAAATATAAACAATTAAGTAACATTTTCAGGTATTTATAACATATTTATAAGCATTTTCATAGAGAATTTGATATTAAAATGTATTAACTATTTGATGTTATCAAATATCCCCCCACTTGACTTCTACTTGTCCTCAAGTAGAACTGTTTAGAATAATTCATAAAAAGATTTCCCTAATTTAACTTGGAGAAATGAATTTATAAGTTACTTATGCTAGAAAACATCAAAGCCGAACACCTCACGAAAAGGGGATCGAAAACACTCAACTCTAATTACTAATCTAAGTGTTTCATTTTGGGGTGATCACTCAATTGTACAGTCATAGCATGTATTCTATCATAAGCTTGGAAAGTACACAAATCTCCACCAACTAGAATTAGGGTTGTAGGATTAGAAAAATCTAGATTCTAAGAATTGGTGATGGATGGTGAATTTTTTCAAGTGAAGGTGCAATGTTGTAAAAAGGTAGGTTGTTTGTTAAAGGTATAACAAACATAGGTTTGGTTATGGATAGTGGTTTTAAATTCGGGTGATCGATTTGGAAAACCAGGAGTGTTCCGAGAAACAACAGTTTCGGAGCATTTGGATTTCATGTCTTGTGGTGCTACAACATTGACAAAACATGTTGTGGAGGTGAGGCATGTCATTTGGATGAACAAAATCCAAAATGTTTGAAGGATTGGGGAAATCTTGATTTCTAAGATTTGGTGGTGGATGGTGAATATTTTTTAAGTGGAGATGCATTGTTGTGGAGGAGAGGTATGTTATTAATGTTAACAAAAAAAGGTTGGGTTAATGGCAATGGTTCAAATCCGAGTGGTAGATTTGGATAACTGGGTTATGGTCAAGAGACACGTAGTGGTGGAGATAGATTAGAAGGGCCCGATGGCTAATTATCCATGGTTTGAACATAGAGATCATTTGGTGACATTTAAGGTGGAGGAAGTTCTTAAGGTTTTAGTTTTATCGGAATGACATAATAAAGTTTAGGTGGTGGTGCAACGTGAGTTAGTGTCGGAGACTTACTTGGTAATGATGATTATAAGGAGAAAGTGGTGATATGAATTGTATAATGGTTCTTAGATTATATGGAGAACATGTTATATCCTAAGGTTTAAGATCCCACATAGTATCATATAGCATGGTTATAAGATAAAGTAGAAAAAGTTAAAAATCAAGAAAATTCAAATTTTGGCGCCTGGACTGGTGAGCCACGGATCTACCAAAACATCATACGGATCTACCATATGGTGGATCCGTGGGTCGCAGGTTTTAACAAAAACCACCAGAACATCAATTTGCACACCAAACACAAAACAAATTATCATGCAAACCACATTATTTACTACCAAAAACATGATAAAATATCTATAAAGCATAGCAAGGTAAAGAGGGTACGTAGTTTCAACATACATAGACCAAAGTTTTCAATTCACCAATATCCTAATATAGAATTCATAACCAAAGAAGCGAATAACCACATACCACAAGAACACATAGTCATAACACAAATAAGATCATTTTTTATTCTTCAAGTACTTGGTGATGGTGCCAACATAGCGGTTCAAGCATTTGAACATTCCTTTCTTCTCTCGTTGGGCTTTGGTCAGATCTTCACTGTCAGATAGTTCATCATAGAACTCAAGAAAAGATGGTGCTTCATTGTCATCGGATGATGAAGATGAAGATGAGATTATCGAGGGAGATGCGGTCTTCTTTCCCTTTTCCTTGCTAGGATTCCTTGAAATGTCTAGAGGATCCATGACATGTTCATGGAATGTGAACCTAGCAGGCGGACAATGACTTGAGGATTTGTTTAGAGGATGTGACGGTAAAGGCGAGTCAAAAGCATGGCAAATGGCATAGGGCTATCTTGTTTGTTTTTTACTTCCTCCATTTGATAAATGAGCATTGAAGTGAAGTTGAATTTTTTTTGATGGTTATAGTAAAGAATGTATGCAGTACATGCGTTTACTTTATTTCTCTTACCAAGGGAGCAAAAGAAATTTTCCCTAAAGAAAAGTTCCCATCCTCTCAACTCGAGCGGAATTTCGTCAAGGTAGAGTTTGTTAGGGTCTCTTTGAAGTTGAGTTTGAGTGGTTCTAAGAATGGTGATGTTTCTTTTAAAAAGATCATGCTTGGGGCCAAAGAAATTGCTATTGGGATGATCATCAAGAGACTTTAGTGACCATTTGCTTGTGTAAAAGGTATCCAGAGCGTATGGAGTTTGAAGGATTCGAGAGAGTTGAGATGAAGTTAGCTTAAAGGAGAATTGACCAAGCGTGAATTCAATGTAAGGACGTAGCTCCTCATCTCTTTTGACTTCAAGACTATGATAGAATTCAACTACAAATCTAGGACATATGGGTTCGTTAACAGTGAGAAAAGGCTCGAGGCCTATAGCTTGAAAGTATGGAAGCATGTTGTTTTCAGCAATGAACGATGGAGTAACGATTCTTCCTTCGTGGAAGAGACGTTTTTTGAGAGTACGGTAAGACTCCCTAAGTTCATCATCCATTTGTCTTGTACGATGGACTCTAGGTAGATATTCTTTAGTTCGTTTGCAATCCATTTGATTAATGTATGTTGTGATTTCACCTATAGATAAATAGTAATGACTCAATAAGCGAAAAATAAGAATGCAATACAAATTATAAGTACTTGTCTATATGGACATGATGTGGGTGTGCGGTTTGCTTGACTCAAACAAAAGCAAAATAACGATAATACTAGTAATAAGCAAACCTTAATGCACAACCTATGTTTGATATTGCTCTAGATGAATGGAACGAAAAGTGCTTATGAATTAAGCATCTCGTGTATACATTCATGAGATCTAATGTATGAAGAAAAAGTTTTTGTGTTGTATTAACAATGTAGTTAAACAACCCTTGTTTTGAAAAGTTCCTAAAAATGAGGTTTTATTCAAAAATCATGACTTAGGGTTTTGGCGAAAAATGATTTTTGCTAAATCAATTCAATTATGCTTTCTAAGTATCATAATAGTTATACATTGCTATATCTTAGTTCTAATTGTGTGAAAATGATAAGAAAGAATAAAATCCCCAAATTATGTTATTTGATTAAAATCAAAACCCTAGATATGAAATTAAATAGAAAATAAGATGAAATCACTTACAATAATTGTTATAGATTGATGATTTGTTAATGATCTTGTAGAATAATTGCTCCAATTGCCTTCAGTTGTGATTTAGTTTCGAGGGTTTGTGTGTTTTAGTTTGTGGGTATGTTTGTATAATAATAGTTGTGGTCCCAATTTGTTTAAAATATGTTATTTAACCGCGGTCTGAGACTCACGGATCCAACTAAACTACGCACGGATCTCCCTATGGTGGATCAGTGGTCCGCAGGTGTCCACAAATATGGACAGAGTTGATTTTCGAGCAAATTGAGATATGGTGTTATGTTTTTGGCAATTGAAATATGTTATATTTAATATTAAGAGAATGTGATATAATTTTCAGAGTCGATGTCCAAGTTTTGAGTGAACCGTGCAACTTGTCGTGAGTTTCCCGATAGAATTTCAACGTAGTCGATCCCACTAGGAGTGTGTTATCTTTTAGCATATATTTGACCATTACTAATAACACAATCATTTATGAACATTTAGACTCAACAAAACTTCATCAACACAATTGTGAGTTGTAATTCAATAATTGTTCTTTTCGTCATTTTTAATTGATTTCATAATTTCATGTATTGACCATACATGTAGATCTTGAAAATATCTATGGTCATTTTATTGATATTTTCTTTATCTAATAAATTCTAATCTCGATTATGTTCATGATTAGAAGTTTTGTAATTGGAACTTGTGTAGTGAATTAACATTCTTTATGATAAGGATTAATTCTTCCTTAAATTTCCGATTTCGATTATTTTTTGATGATGAAGGGATCACTATCCATGATGAGTTCCATCATTCCTTAATCCTAATCTTAAATAATTAAATACTTCACGTTTTAATGGTTTTAGTATATATCGGCTTATTATCTAGGTGCAACTTTCTCGATAGAATATTGCCCTTTTTGGACGTAATATCGCGTAAATAAAAGTAGATGGACATATTTCTATATGTTTAGTTCTAGAGTGTTGTACAGGGTTTTTTACTTTGATCGATAGCGCCTTTATTGTCGCACATAATCGGAACGTCGTCGAGACGTATGCCGTAGTCGATGAGAGCTTGTTTCATCCATAGTGCTTGTTAACATGCCTTCCCGACAGAGATGTATTCGGCTTCAGTCATGGAGATACCAAGGGTCGTTTGTTTCTTACAGAGAATGAAATAAACGATTAAATATAATAAGTATGGTAGTGGCTTCTCCCTTGGACCTTCAAATGAAATGCTTCAAACCTTAGGGGTTTGGTTCACCCCTTAAAACGGTGTGTGAAGTGGTGGTGGTGAGTGATGCTGAATGAGCCAGATGAAGGCTCTATTTATAGGTTTCAAAGGTTTTACGGCGTAACCCTTATGGGATGTTACGCCGTAATCTTGCTACATAATCAACCAATCTTCTATGCATAAAAGGATGTTACGGTGTAACCCTGTAGCATATGTTACGCCGTAACGCTAAGTCAGATACATCATCTCTTGTAGATTTAAATGTTGCGGCGTAATCTTGGAGACTCTTTAAGCTGTAAAGGGTATGATGACTCATTTCTTCGTTGGAGGTAGATGCGGGTAATCTCTCGGGGGGTGTTTACGCCGTAAGTGCCTTGGGACTCGTCACTTTTTTTCCAATCCTTGTCTATTGCTAAATGAGCCTTGGTCCTGAAAACTAATAATAAACAATTAAGTAACGTTTTCATACATTAATACATATTTGTAAGCATTTTTATAGGGAATTTGATATTAAAATGTATTAACTATTTGATGTTATCAATAATCTTATACTAGAAAAAGAAAACAATTAAAGATCCTAAATCTTGGGATAAATGTCATTTTCCAATATAATTCGAGGGGTGAGGTAAGATTTCTATGCGGAAAGTAAGATGGGTGTGATGAAGAGCCGATGTGGTGTCGAATGTATGAGAACATGTAGTTGACACGGTTTCAGAGCATTAGGATTTCATGCCTTGTGGTGCTACAACATTAACAAAACATGTTGTGGAGGTGAGGCATGTCATTTGGATGAATAAAATCCAAAATGTTAGGAGGATTGGGAAAATCTTGATTTCCAAGATTTGGTGGTGGATGGTGGATGTTTTCTAGTGGAGGTGCATTGTTTTGGAGGAGAGGTGTGTTGTTGTTAATGTTAACAAACAAAGGTTGGGTTGATGGTAATGGTTCAAATCCGGGTGGTAGATTTAGAAAACCGGGAGTTGGTCGTGAGACACGTGGTGGTGGAGATGGATTAGAGGGCCCCGGTGGCCAATTATCCATGGTTTGAGCATAGGGATCATTTGGTGACATTTGTGGTGGAGTAAGTTCTTGAGGTCAAGTTTTATCAGAATGACAAAATGAAGTTTTGGTGGAGGTGCAACGTGAGTTGGTGTCGGAGACTCACTTGGTGATGATGAGGAGGTGTAGTGTGTGCTATTGCTAGAGATGGATTTTGATGGAGCTTGTGGTGGTGAAAGGGATTTCTTTCTAGGAGGTGGTGAGAGTGTTCTCTCATTTGGTTGTTCCTTACTTGAGGATGTAAGATTGACATAGTTTGGATACTTGACACTCATTCTTGCGGTTTTTCTTTTGAAGTTTGGTGAATTGGTTTTGGAACTAGTCATGGTTGTGAACTAGCAAGGTTGTGAGTAAGAAGTGTAAGTAAGATGTGAGGAAAATGGTGTTTAAGGATGATGATTATAAAGGAAAAGTGGTGATATGAATTGTATAATGGTTCTTAGATTATATGGAAAACATGTTATATCCTAAGGTTTAAGATCCCACATAGTATCATATAGCATGGTTATAAGATAAAGTAGAAAATTTTAAAAATCAAGAAAATTCGAATTTTGACGCCTAGTCTGGTGAGCCACGGATCCACCAAAATGACAGACGGATCTACCATATGGTGGATCCATAGGTCGCAAGTTCTCATAAAAATGACCAGAACATGCATTTATGCCCCCCAAAGAAAATAAATCATCATGCAAGCATCATTATCATCTACTAAATATCATCCATGAAGTTAAGCGTGCAATTTAACACGCATAATCCAATCTACGAGCACACTCTCCTATTAATGTTACACATACTAATTTAACATAGTTTAGTTAAGATCTTAAAGCTTCCTATTACATATTTGTTTTTGAGTTACCATTAGGAATGATCATGATCATGATGATCATGCAAGGCGCAACGATAATCTTCAATGATTTCATCATTGGAAGAGAATTTGCTCATCATGTCCATTAAGGGATTAAGAGAGAAACAAGTAGTCTTAAATATTTCGAGTAGCTTTGAAAGAGGTATATCATAAGGTAATGGCTCATTCAGAGAGTTTTTGGAGTGTAGCATTCGTTTTGCTATGAAATATGCT
>BQNB010197834.1:0-11182 GCA_026074375.1 Tanacetum coccineum | reverse complement strand
TTATATATATTTTTGAGAGTGAATTTTATCAAGGGTAACTTGGTAACTTTCTTAATTACTCTCGGGATTATATTATTTTATAGGTACGTAAAACTACAATCAGGTATAACATAGGATAAGGTGGAAAATCCAGACCCACAAAGTACCCCACAAGTCCGCCCATCATTTGAGGAATACACACCGCCCATGACTTACCCGAAAGAAGTAGAAGAGACTTTAGGAATCTCGATAGAGGTAGAACCTTTGGACGAAACACAACTAGAGGATTTAGGCTTGAATACTTGTAATCATGACATTCCTCTTAGTTTTGGGAAATTCCTAGTTTTGATGAACCGAAGCCTCAACCACAACACTTTTCTAGTTTCCTATCCTTAGAAGTAGATCTAGGAGACGAAAAAGGCCCCGAACCACCCATAAAACCACTTAGTCCGGATAGTTTTAGGATGAAGGTAGTAGATCCCTTGACCATTCATACACCACCTTCACCCCACGTGACATCTTTTCACCCTAAGGATGTGTATTGCTATTATCACCCATGTTTAGATGACCCTAAGAAACATTATGGATTTAAAGCGGGTTTATTCGGACATAGTGGATCCTTAGGTGTTGATTTTTCGAAATTGGAGATGATAGAAGATGATTGAGAATTAGAATTTAAAGAAGTTTCTTTTCTAGGAAGAGGACTTAACTCACTCGTTAGGCTAAAAGAAGTAGAGAAGGTTAAGATTAAAGAAACACACCATTTGGAGCATATAATTTAACAACCAATTTTTCAACATGTGACCCCTTCTCAAAACAATGGTGTGTAGCGTTACTATCACCCACACTTGAACTCAGGTGTAGGGGAACCCTCTCCTTTATTTGTTAAATACAGGTAGAGTCAGGCTCGTGACTCGAACAAAAAGAAAAGCGCTTTTTGGGAGGCAACCTAATATTTTATTTTCTCACATTTAGGAGTGTCTTGTGTTTTAATTCTTTATCCTTTACTCTTTTATGTTTAAATCATTTTGTAATCATGCTTTGTTTTGTTTGTAACTTCGTCATATTTACAATCAAAGGTATTTTGCATAAATAAGTGTATGGGTATATATCCGGTTTATAAGAACCAAGTCAAACATTTAAAATAAATTCTTTAGATTAATTCTTATCAGTTTCGAGTCATATGATTGTAATGATTAATCTTAGGTTTTATGTAGTGTTTTACACAGGATTTAACTAATAAAATTGCGTGCAGGAAATTTTTCAAGAAAAACGAAGAATAAATCTTCACAGTGGGTGGAGACGGCGTCATGATTTATCTTGACGGCGTCGCTCCACCAGACATGTGAAGATTTGAAAATTTTCAATTATTTTTGAAAAATAAATTGTCCAATATCTAAAATTTGTAATTATCTTGTAAACCTGCAGAAACCTATGATTACATCATCACTCTCATCCTATCTTTACTGCTTTTATAGAGTCAACCCTAAAGTTTCATTGTATATATCATATCCCGTCGATTTTACGCCAGGTGTAGTTGTCGTTGTCTTTGATTTACAAGTTATATTTGATGAGAAGAAGCTTGGAAGTTCTTAGGAAGTTTCATTAGACGATTCTTGGAGGATGATTTAACCAGTTATCGCATGTTTCTTCTCTATTATTAGCGAATCAGGGGAATACTAGTTTCTTTTACTTGTTTTCTTTTCTCTTTATTCGTTTTTAGGGGTACTTTTAAGAACATTGGGGACAATGTTCAACTTAACTGTAGGGGAGAAATAAGCCTTAGAAACTATTCCTTCAGTTGTCATTTGCTTTGTCCTTAAAATGATAGGTAATATATCGAAACATGGCATAAACGGTAATTTTAACCAAAATTTATATGACTAGCACAAAAACCCTTAAATTCCCTCAAATTAATAGCGTCTCATGGATAGGAATTTATATGACTAGCACAAAAACCCTTAAATTCCACCCAAAAAATGTGAGATTCGCCTTTAGATTTATAGGAATTCGGGTATCCATCATTGATACCCAACATAATTTTACCTTTAGCTTGTTCGAGTTAAGGTTCGAATGCAGTTATATATGTCTATTTCATTGTTACGGATGCGTAGGTATAGTCTTTGTTGCCTTTTCTGGAGCATTGGTATCGGTATTAAATTATATGAGTGTACCGATAGTGTATTAAATTCTAGAACTTGTTTTTGTGATGCATCTTGAGACCGCATAGTAAGTATTAGTATTTGCTAGAAAAGAGGCACTAGGATTAACCCATGTTTTAAACCTGTAATTGTTATGATGGTCACACAGATCATATAACTATCCCACACCTTTGCCATGCACTCACTTTTAGTGTAGGATACCCCTAGTACAACCCTCCAAGCCTATCCTTTTTCATGGTTCTCCATTATTTCTGGTTAAATCTTTTTTATGAACTTTATGAAGAGCATTTGTCACCATTAAACCAATGGTTACACCTAAATTGCCTTAGCCTACCTTGTATGTACTTACTTTTAGTACACTATTATTTTAACCTAAGTTAATTATTTAAGTACATGGTTGCTAAGTCCTTATCCTTGTAAATACAGTTTTGGGATGATTGGGATTCATGGTAGTATTCATCTTATGAAGAATTAGGGAAGAAGTAACTTATTAACCCCCATAGAGCTCAATAAGCTCCATGTTATTTTGATCCATCTCAAATCGGGTCATTAGTTAGATTGTAAATATCGAGTATGTAAAAGTTCAAGTGTAGGGGTGTATCTATAAACCCCCATGATGTATTATATGTTTAAGCAATGGCAGGGCAAAAGTGTATGAAAAAAATGTATATAAAAGAAAAGAGATTGGTGTAGAGTTGTGTAGAGTTTGTATATTTTGTCCGAGTCTTTGGCTTAGCAACCAAACCAACGTGTATTCGTATAAATAATTAGCTAATCCTTCCGCTCCAAATTCACCCAAAGTCACCACCCAAATATATCTCATCCGTTTTTGTTTTCGTTAATGTTATCTTACACCTACACCCCATAACCCTTTAAAAGACCTCTTAGATAGTAACGAATAATGCTTGTGCCTAGCGGTGAAGGTTTGATCCTTTACCAATCCTATGGTAATTTATATGCTATGACAAGTAATGAGTGTTGATTTTCTGTTTCCCCATTATGTTATAATTTATAATACAACCAAGAGAAAGAGAGAATCCCAAACACTTATATGAAGTGCTAGTATATACTTTTCGTGCTTTTAATTATGAGGTCTAGAAGGTTGTGTTGTAAAATACTTTTAAAGAGTAGGTTAAATTGACAATAATATGCTATTGTATAGTAGAAAATTGCCTATTTTGCTTAGAGGATATAGAAAAATCCCGAGTGTAGGGTATTGATGATTGTTTGGTTCTAATTTCAAACACTTTTGTTCTTAGAGAGAGAAAAGTTAGAGAGAGAGAAATGGTTGGGGAGAGAAATAGAGGAAAAACACATAAAGAGGTGTGTGTACATTGATTATTCAAACCACCTCTCCATGTGTGGGTGAGGGTTTACAAATAGTTCTTACAGAAATGCCACATAAAACGGGCTATGGTGTGGGCTTACAGTGGGTATAGGACCCGGCCCTCACCATAAACTTACGATTACTTAATAAACTACGAGCTATGCTAAAACATGAAAATACATGGGGTGACGGTCTTTATTTAATCCTAACAATCTCCCTAAGGAGGTCACCCAGAAAATACAATTGAATTTTAGACATTCTATGAGTTGTTCTTCGACTTTAGCTCGGTATAACTTTGATTTCTTCATTCATTGGACTTCATTGTAAATCTTGTAGTGGTCATTGAGCATTATTCCTTAGACTTGAGTGATCTTTAGCTTTCTTTGAGATCAATCAGCCACAGTAAATCTTTATCATCCTTGTTGTGAAGTATTGCCTCCATGTGATGTTGTGACCTTCGGACCGGCATGCTCACACTTTTCTGGATCATGATAGCAAGCATCAGAGTAGCGGAAGCTGTGTTGTAAGTCTTTCAGCTATCATGATGTCTTTGATTAGGAATATGAAGTGTGAGCATGGGGTTGTGAATTGACATGTCTTTGTCCAGCAGTTGCTACCGTCGGGATTCCTGCAAGTATATGTTAGTAATAAACACACGAAAGTGTCTTTGTTCACTTTCGTTGAATAAGGTTGCAAGAACCACGGTTCCCCGTTTGTCAGTATAAATACTGCCTGTGATCAGGTAGAATTCCAAAGAATCTCCTTGACAGGGTTTCGCAGCTGCGCTAGCCGTTCTCAAACCGGAGCGTCTCAAAGTAGACAAAGCACAGAATGAGTGAACCAGTGGATTAAAACCCACTGATTAATGAGAAATTGATTTGAAAATCAGTCGCGTGTCATCTGGAAGAGTTTTGCCCCCCCCCCCCCCCCCCCCCCAAAAAAATACCCCCCCCCCCCCCCCCCCCTTCTAAAACAATTTTTTTTATATATAATTATTTTATATATACCCCTTTTATTATTTTTTTTGACCAAATCGAGAGTTTTATATTATAACAGATCAATTTCATCAGATGCATCGTTTTGTTTTGAAAGATATACACATTCGATGTGCTAGAAAATTTAGTTGTTGAACACATCGAAAGGTTTTTCAAAAACTACTCGTCAATTCACTTCCTGGAACAAGTTTGATTCATAAAGAATCACACCATCTGTTTCTTTTCGTATGCACCAGCTTGATCATCAAGTGGATCTCACATGTCACCTACCAAGGCTGTTAAAATGTAGGCTATAGATGGATTTCCATCTTCATTGTGAATTCCTGTCGTATCACTCGGATGTTCTGGCAATACCATGAGGATAATGCGAAGGACTCTTAAAATCTTTACTTGTTGTCACAGTGTGTAAGAAACAAGCACAATATGGATTAGTGTCCTAACGAGATTTTTGGATGATCTCATGGCTCTAGGACCTCCATTGTGATTTTTGGTTATTGGTAGGCGGAGCTGGAGCGGACTGCACCTTTTCAATATTTTCAGCTCGGAGTGTGAGAGCTGATAGAAATGTCATTGATCTCCGTGAGAAATGAAACAAGAATCCTTTGAGGGATCTTGAGTGGCTAAGGAAGGGTGGGCGCGTATCACTGGGTCCATGAACTTGTCTTCAAATGTCAGCAATCAACCATTGATTCTAACAGCATTGTAGTGACCGGTTTTTGCCTAATGTTTAAGGAGGGGGACCGAGCTTTCTTTTCACCCTTTATCATAACATTTCTTTTTCATTCTTCAACCCCTTCAGTGCTTACCAAGACTTCATTACTAGTACCTTGTTGGGTTTATTCCAGTACTAGCTCTATCTCAGTCCGCACTATTCCCTTATTCTCACATAACTCCTTTTGTAATCATACTAGGATCATTACACTTAATAGTGGATTGTCCCTGGTTAGATCCCTCCGGCTCTGGCGGGATCGTGGGAACATGTACCTAACCATACCATCCTTATAACTCCAATAAAGTCAATACAGGGTCAGTCTTTTGCCCTCCGGCTCTGGCGGGATCGTGGGAACATGTACCTAACCATACCATCCTTATAACTCCAATAAAGTCAATACAGGGTCAGTATTTTGGTACAGTTCACCTTCGCCATAAAACCATTTTGAAAATCAATCAAGGTACTTGTGATATAGATATCAAAGCCATTGTATCTTGATTGTTTTGATTATTTATGAAACTGCTCCCCCTCAACATGTGCGTCGATATTCGAAATTGTTTGGCACATGAAGGGAGGAGAACCTGCTTGAGTCTTAATAGATCACACTTTTATCAGATTTAATATTTAAATCACATTCTCTCCCCTGATCAAAAATTTCAAACCCTTTGAGATTTAGGATCTCAATTGGAAAATTTAAATATGTTAATAAAAATTTAGGAGAATTGTGGTCTGATTACATTCCAAGCGATATTGGAAACCTATAGATGCTCCCCTCCAGTGACTGAGGGACTATGTTAGTGTGTTTGATTAGTTTATAATTTATTTGGAGTTTAACGAGAAATAACTCTGAATAAAATTCATTAAATGGACACTAACACTGATTACCACACTACTTATTGATGTACAAAGATGTGTATGAGACAGGACTGAAATATTCACACTTAATTAGTTGGCATAGTCATTTTGTCCATGTTAGCAATCTGTAGTCCGTTCTCGATACTCTCAGATGGAAGTGTCTTAGCTTTCCCCGAACCGCAATCCTTTCTGAGAAGACACAAACATAATATTCAAAGTACACACATATTCGGAAATCATACATCAATGTCAATAAGTCCCTGATGAGGCGTATTTCTACTTAAAAGATAGTGATTAGATAAATTGAACACTCAAGGTTAGCTAAGTCTTGGATGTCCACACTTATTCCTTTAAACAGCCGAAATGATATTACTAAGTCAATAAGTCTTAGATGTATAACATTTCTTTCCTGAAGGTAATGACAATCTAAATGGAACTCATCATACTTATCAAACCTATGGTCTCTTGTGACAATAAATTCTACTCTTTGAAAGTAAGCTTAGGATTACTGATGGGGATATACTATCGAATCAGAAACATATCTTCAACTAAAGGCTTCTAAAACTATCATAATTTATTTCCAAACAAACCTACAGCATTTTAAACTATGAGGTGTGGCAAATATTGATTAGACTGTAGTTATAAGCTAAGTAACTAGTCTTGAATTATATTTAAGCTCTATAGTTAAACAACGTATGACAAATGAGCCCTTGAGTTAAAACTCCCCTTAAATTATTGGTCTGTTATAGTTAAAGCTTTTTCCCTATAATTACCGTGACATGTTGGAAGATAATTTCGAAAACATTTCTCCCTCGAATAAAGACCGTTATTTATTTAAAGGATCTATTGTATTTTTTCGAGTGGCCGAGATTTCTTGAAAATTGTTTGTAGTGTGAAATTGATTTGATTGAATAGTACACTTTTCAAATGATTATACCCGAAACTTGATTATTGAAATCGATAATTATGAGAAAAAAATCGTCCGGGTTATAAAAAATTATACCAACTGGCAATTAGAACCATTTCTGATGTTACGTTTAACGAGCAACTTACCTAATTGCCTAAGTTTCATTTCTAGTTCTAAAGGTTGAAGCAATAACATATAAAGTTAAGGAGTTAAAATTAATTAACTCTCATTTAACTCCATGTTAGTTATCGGTCAATCCTTTTAGTTTACTAAGCCAATTTTCGATTATTCAAAAGTTATCGTTTTGAAACGAATTATTAGCACATTTCTACCCTCAAATAATTGTCCGTTTCTCGTATTTAAAAGAGATGTATGTACATTGTTTGAGGAGATAGAAAATTCTTTTTAAAATCTTTTTGATGAGAGCACTTAGATGATGATTAGTTTTGAAAGCAAAACTTTTCCACCATGTTTAACACAATATAATTTTGAGAATCATAGAAGAAAAATTATTTTGGTTAAAAAAGAAGGATCTTTCTTCTTTATCAGAAATAATGCAATGAAGCGTACTACTTAAGATCGAGGGACGTGCTACGGATATGAAAGTTAATCCATGCCGTAGAACTTAATCACCGTGTTAGGAACAGCCGTCTTTTTTGGCGACGTTGCTATCCTCATTTTGAAAGAAACCGGGTTGCAGTCTCGAAATAACTGCAAAAACATTTTTGACATTTTTTGATAAAACATTTGAAACTTCTGGTTCTCGAACTTTATTATACAGCACCGTGTCATTTATTGAATGGACATTTCTAACGCCAATAATATTATCGATGCCAGTAGGACATGTCTATGAAAAACATATTTTTGGTATTTTTTCGGATTTTATAATTTTTGTATTTTGCGTTTTGAAAAATGTTTGTTTAATATAAATAAAAATGAAAATCTTTTTGTGTTTTTCTTGGTTTTTATATATATTACATTTGATACATGAAGAGATCACCACCATAATCTTCAGTTAGTCCGCCACAGCTTTTTCATTTGTTTTTAGAGGCATTGCTTTGACATTCCAACCTTTTTATGAGAAATTCAAGTTTTTCTTGTCCTTAAGGTTTGGAGAAGATATCTGCCAGCTGAAATTCTTGTACCGACGAAGTAAAGCTCAACCACTCCATTTTCCTTTTTCTCCTTGATTTGCCTTGTTTTTCATAACACCTCCCAGTTCATCTAATTTTCCAACCTTATAAATCCACTTCAACGGTAAAAAATATCATCACTTGTCTTGGACGAGGTTCTAGCTTCCAAATCTCCAAATGTTCAAACTCATGAAGCTTTTCATGGCATCAAACCAACAGGATTTGGTTAATGCATCTTTATAACTTTTGCGTACACTTGAAGAGAGGAGAGCATCATAGTACAAAAAAAAAAATAGCAGAGCAGGGCTATTTCGGTTTATAGTTGTGAGTTAGTCTCTGTGGATAAAGGGTCTGGAAGGTTATACCAATTATCTTGCAAGCAGATGACTCCTTGTCTATTTTTTCGTTGTGCTCTTGTGGTTGTTTAACTTAATGCAACGTCGCGTTGGGATACACAATTCGGGATGAGGATTCTTCAGAACTAGGTTTGGAATTGGAAGACAAGTTTACAGATCATTATCCATGTGGCACTCAATCCTTTATCATCTATTTCTTCATCATAGTAGGTATAACATGAGATTGTTCTTCTTGAGTGGGTTTGCTGAGGTACTTGTAGAAGGATTGATTACTCATCCATCCATAGGGCAAAATAACAAATCCCAGTCATTCTTTGTTGGTGGAACATTAGGTGTTGGAGAAGGAGGTTGTGGTACGAGTCCTGAACTGATTGTTCTAGGAGTCAAAAGTTGAGGACCGGGACCTGAACTGATGTGTGCAGGAGCCGTGACTTGACCATTTCAAGAACTGAATTGCTTTGCTGTAGTGCGGATGATGGTGCGTGAAAGTTATAAATGATGATTCTTGACAGATTCTTCGCTCTTTGTCACCTATCAGAAGATAATCCAGATCCTTGTTGAAGAAGAATTATGGTTGAATAGTTACCTGACCTAGTGGTCCTCCTAAGGGCAGTGGTTCATTTATATTTTGTGGAATTTGATGACCCTCAGGATTACTCAAGTCAACCTTATTTGTCAGCAGCTTATGGCATTCATCCATCTGATATTGAAGAAAGACGCTATTCTTATGAAAGGCTTTAACAAGGTTAAATGCTGGACCTTCTAAATCAGCTTTGCAGAGCTTCTTCTTTCCTGTTCGTCTACAGAACCATTTTATGAATGACCCAATATCATACGTCTTCCTTTGAAGCTTGTTTTCCTTAGGAACTTGATACGTTATGGGGTATGTATTTGCCCAGTTAATCTCTGGTTCTAGGAAATCATTCTGGGGAATGGTCCATTTTGGTTCAAGTGTGGATGGTCTTTCGCTTTCAGGGATCGGCTTAAACCACGTAGTGGTCGACACCTTGGGAATGTGAGCATTGTTAGTGTCCTCCATATCTGAGTCATTCCCTTTATCCTGCATTGGAGTGTCATCTGAAGATTGTTCAGAATGTTCTGATTCGGGATCAGATCTGTGCATCGAAGAGTCAACACCAGCATCTCTTGAGTCAGTGATCTGCCATCCCGTTGAGGTAAGAGCTGGATGTTGTTTGGAAGCAGATGCATCAGACTCCCTTGGTTTCTTTGAACTTTGGTCATCATCTTTCGGAGGAGGATGAGCTGACCCAGAAGCGGCCGAATCAGATCTCCTTCTCTTTGTTGACCTACCCTGGTTTGATCCAGCTGAAGGGCCTTCATCATCATCATCGTCTTCATCATCATCACTATCATGCTTTCTCTTGTGATCTTTAACCTTGTCTTTAACCTCCTTATCCATGGCATCTTCATCTGCTATTAATGCTTCCATAAGAGCATGGTATAGATGGTAGTTGGTAGTGTTTCTGTTAGCAGACTTGTTCTTATTCATGTGTCTGAAGAGAGCACTCTTTAGATCAAATTCTTCAAGATCAACTTTATCAGTTGACTTGATGGAGTAAGTTGAATCTTGTTTCTCCTCACCTTGTTCCCTTTTGATTCTGATAATCTCCTTCGGACTCTTTTCAGATTCTTGATTCTGGATAGACTCTGGGCCAGGCAGCACAGAGTATTTCTCGATTAAGTCTGCAGTGTGTCGTTCAAGAACCTTAAGGAGAGCATCATCAAGTTTTGTTCCTAGATATTTATCAACAGCCGTAGGAACGTGGGATCTAATTGAAGTCACAACATCAGCAGAGTGAACAGTCTTCTTCACTTCAGACATCTCTTGCTCCAATCTTGCCACTCTTAGCTGAAGGGCGATGAATGGAGTGATTTCAGGGAGAGATGTGGTGATTGTTGTAGCTTCCGTGTTGATTGGTGGAGGAGTGACCAGTAATGACGGCTTTGAGGATGAGACATCTGTGAAGGGAGCAACCACTGGAGGAGTTGACGTTACTGTCTGATGACTTGGATCAGGTATGGTGGAATCAGACTCCTCTCTAACTTTAGATTTCTCCTGATCATCTTCGGTTGGTTTGTCATAAAGAAATTGATCCCCAAAGTTAAAAGTGTCATCGAGATTTTTCATGGAAGACATAGAACCAGAATGACTTTCTGGTTTATCATCGATGACACGTTCGTCTGTTATGAGCTTCAGGTTTTCATGAACCTTTGGGTAGGCTGTGGCGAGGAATTCATCATCCATGTGCTCAGGGTTTGGTCCAGCAAGAGACACATGTAATTTTCCAGAGTCTGATCCAGTCTGGTCTTCTTTCATGGGCTCAGGGTCTGGTCCAGCCAGAGCCTCATGTGCTTTCTCAGGGTCTGATACAGGAATGCTTACTCCTGATGTTACGGTAGACGAGTCTACTTCACCTTGATCTTTGTCACCTTTAGGAGCAGCGGTTTCTATAAGGAGCCAGTGCTAATCTAAGCCCGAATGTGTAATTGTTTATGTGATGATTTAATTACTTGCATATGTGTATAATAATATTGTATGTCCTAATGGTTATGATTCGCAAGAAAAGTAAGTGTTTGATGTAAAACCTATGAATCTCACCAATGTAATGTTGGCATTTTAAACTATCATTTTTAGGTGAGCATAGGGAAGTTAAGGAAGTTACGATGCGTGGCTAGCAAGACCTTAGGATCTTGCATATGGAGTCTTACTTTCTAGAGTTTTCATTTCGTACTTT
>BQNB010197829.1:0-11182 GCA_026074375.1 Tanacetum coccineum | reverse complement strand
AATGAAATAAGACATGATTAAAAGATAGGCATGGGGTGCCTCCCACGAAGCGCTTGTTTTTGTTCGAGTCACTAGCTTGACTCCGCCCTTATTTATAAGGTAATTGGGTGTCTATCCCCTCACTTAGGATCATGTGTGGGTGGAAGTAGCAATAGACACAATTAGGGTGTAAGTACGCTACAGGATAGGGAAACGATGAATAGAAATCATACCGTCCAGGAGATATAATGTCCCTATCTACCTTACATGGTTTAGATGTTTTGAACAGTCCATATAAGGGATTCATTAGTTGAGTATGAATGAAAGGATTGGAATCAATGATGACTGAATGCACCTGAGTCTCCGTATAATGTGGTTGAGGGTCTTTAGCGAGAAGTCTTTAGAGCTCCTCTAAATCCTTACTAGGACTACATTCTACCCCTTTATCAACCATGGTGACATTCAAGATCTCGTCTCCGAATTCTTCCAAAATATCATCCAATATTGATTTAGTAGCCGGTGCTACATAATCTTCGTCAGGTGGTGTGGTGTGTATGGTTATCAGGATCAAAGGTTGTATATTATCAATAACATCAGGAACGTTAGGTGTGAGGAATTGCCTTACTCGTTCTACGTCTTCAATCGTAATATCCCACATATCAAAAATATCCCTACATCACCATCTTCCTCATGATCATCCTCTAAATCATCATCTTATTCACAAATACTATCCTGATCTATATCTTGTTCCATTCGCTTTGAGTTTTCATCTCATATTCTAAATAAGTCATTCATTATCTTAACAAGGTCGGAATCCTTCTTATCCACAGGAGTGTTTGGCGTGTGTGGTAGTTGAGCGAAAAATTAAGGTGTAAAGCCATTTGAGTAATTATTTAGTGTATTCATATCTAGGCCTTGTTTAGCAACGTACAAATTGTATTCGGCTACAGTCATGTTTTCTAAGTCAACATCGTTGCTTACCTTGGTATATACTAAATAGTTCTTAGGATAAGATTGAACAGGTGGAGGAGGAATGTCATGAGAATACGGATAGTAAAAAGTATTACTCTTATTCCAACGAGAAGAGCTAAAATCTGCCTCATCATAATGTGTTGTACTTCTTCTGGATCGAACATCATCCTATAATCTCCTTTCTTTTGAAGCTTCATACTTAAGGTACTCGCTCATCGTCATGTTCTCAATGTCAGACTCCATTTCCATGTTTCCTGAAAATCAAGCAAGAGATAACAGTAGATTGTGCTATTACAAGGAAACAAATACTGAAATAAAATATATACAAAACTCAAATTTAAAACCTAATTAACTCTCCGGTAGTGGCGCCAAAAACTTGATGCGTATTTTCTTTTAAATATTCATTAATCAAGTTTTACATTTATAAAACTCGTTTACCGATACACGCACTAACGGGCAGAGAACCCGATCGTGAGTAGTGTAGTTTTGGTATATCCGAGGTCGTCCCAAGAGCTAAAGGGCGGTTACAAATCTGAGTTTAGATTGGTTGTCACGTTTAAAAAGCTGTTAAGAATATTTGATTTGTAAGAGAATGAAAACTTTAAAGGAATGAACTAAGTATGATTAAAGAGAAGGAGATACGATCCTAATTACTTTTTAATTAACATAATGATTCAATGATTCTACTAATTGGGAAAGTCAAGATCGAATGGTCATCAAATCCTTACTTATCTCACGAAAGCCCAGTCTACAGGTCATAGTAACTAAGACTGTGTCCCACTGGTCATGGTAAGCGAGCATCATATTCGGCATTCTTATGATCAAAGTAATATAACCAAACAGATAACCAATATTAACAAGAGATAAATGAATCATAATGATAATTAATAAGAAAAGCTTAGCTGAACATGGTATTCATACAATCAATATCACTGTTAATTAATAAAAGTAATGAAAACATGATAATCAAACCAAACTAGTACGATGATGATGATCGGGACCGACTTCTCTCTTCTAGGATGGTTGTAGAGTGCTGGAAAACGACCTAGGATGATCTCCCAGTCGTCCCCCCAGACAGGAGGAAGAATAGATACTCATTTGGGCTGAATTCGGCCTCTATTTATAGGTTTCTGATGGTTTACGGCGTAACTGATTCGTTGGTTTACGCCGTGCCGTAACCTTGCTGATGTAGAATTTCCAAAATATTGGCAAAGTGGACTTTACGGCGCAAATGGAAGGTTTACGGCGTAACATAAGTGTTTATGGCGTAACTGAAGTGGCTATGACGTAACGTAGAGTTTATGGCGTAACATAAGTTGTTATGACGTAACGTTGAGTTTATGGCATAATCTATTTGTGAGGTTACACCGTAAACTCTTCCAAAATTGTAGTAATTGCATTCTTGTGGCTCGTCAGTTGTGATCCGGCTCTAACCCAAAACACGAAAGTTGTAGATATCACTTTTCTCTATTCAAAGACACTTGAATCAACTTCAAAGGAGTTAGTATGAAGAAGTTATGGTCAAAATACTATAGCACATTTCCCGAGATATCTCAGGAGCATTTCTTCTTCGGCTTCGTTTCTTCACATAATTCTTTCACGAGCCTTTCATAGTAACTCCAAATCATAAGTGGATAGCTTCATATATATTATTCTTTTGTAGAAGCATCTATTAATCACATCACTAAACTCCAATGCCTTGTTTATCTTGATATTATAGTATAATTCTCGTGTTTCTTGCCAAATGCTTGCGTTTTTCCTGAAAACAACAAAATAAGTGATTAAGTATCATATTCAGGTATTTATAAGATATTTGCAAGCATTTTCATACGAATTTTGACCCTAAAAAGTATTAAATATTCGATGTTATCATTTATCGATGCCTTGACTTATCAACCAATAAAATCATTATTTCTCGTCATGTTGTTAATACAAATAATGTCTAAAACGTTATTTATATTTTTTGACCTCTCAACATTTTGATAATAACAAAATGTAAAAATATTTACGATAAAAATAAGTGTTTACAAATTATTAATCGTAAAATTCCATTTCTAAGACTAGTAAACACTTAAGGTATGAACAAACAAATCATTAAGCATGATTAGTGATCAAGAAAATATTTTTCTCTTAACCATCACATTTTTACAAATGTATTTTACAAAAATAATTATACAAAATATTATCTAATTAAAAAGAAAAATTTTATTTAAAACTTAAATTTGAAATTCAAATTTTCCCCCAAAATAGAAGGTTCCATAACAGATACAACCTTCCCCACAAAAAGACAAAAACAGGAGCGTAGTCTACTAGGCGGCCCCCTTATAGGTCCGGCGGCCCCCAGATATATTTGGGACCGTTGGGACCACCCTCAGTGACCGTTGGGTTTTCCTGCCTATAAATACTGCTCCATTCCCAGCAGAAAATCAGACCTCTTTGCACGAGTTTTTCAGATAACTTTCTCTCTCTAAAAATATTCTTTCTCTCTCTAAATCTTTTGACCACTAACATTCTTAGATCTTGTTTCAAGTGATCTAATCTCTTCTTCTCATCTCTCCTCTCAATCAAGTGCAAGAGAAAAACATTCGTATTCGCCAAGAAATGAATTGTTATTTAGTGATCTCTCCTCTCTTCTTATAAGTATCACATCTCTATTGTAATTATCTTGTGTAATTGTGTGATTCGGATTGTGTGTAAATCTGATAGTGTAGATCTTGTGAGTGTATATTGTTTGTGAAATGGTAGATTGATTCTAGCTAAGATTAGGACTCGACATTTAGCTTAGTGTCGGAAAATAACGTAAGCGACGTGTAAACGGTTTTCTCCGCCTTAAGGGAGCTTGTTGACATAGTGAAATCTCGAGTTGGATACTCGGGGAGTGGAGTAGGGCAAAGAAGAGCTTCGTAGCTGAACCACTATAAATCTTGGTGTTTTGGTTTGATTGTTCCTTCTCTCATCTCTTTATATTGTTGTGATTGTTATTTAGCATTAGTTTTATATATTTACTTTGTTGATTCATATTGTTGATTGGTTGAACATACCACTCGAATTTAAGTATTTTGAAAGCAAACTTTTAAAACATAAAACGAACCTGTAAACTATTCAACCCCCCTTCTAGTTTCCACACATGTTAAATTTGACGAGGAGGCATTTTCATTCAGGTCCATGACACCAACCACACCACCTAAATATGAATTTTTGATTACAAACCTTATACCCAACCCACCAATTACCATTGCCAACTCCTTGACCCATTACTCGACCCTGGTACTTCAATGTACCAGAACCTAAACCAGGCCCATCCCAATGGACCCAAACCCACAATTAGGTTTGGGCCAACTAATAGTCATCTAATACTCACTCGCAGTTTGAATGACAGACATTCGAACGGGCAAACTGGAACATATGTTGAAAGTCAATTTTTCTTCTTTTCTTCAATCGTCTTCTTTGTTGTTTGTTTGAGCAGAAGCGTAATTGTATTTGATGACATAGTTGTTTATTTTGCGGTCTCCTCCTTTGCGTGACGTTTTGTTTACGTCAGGGTTTGCTTTGTCTTTAAATAGGATCTACAAATTTGCAACCAACTATTTTTGAAAAAAGACAATGACCTCCGATGGTAGAATAAAGAGTATTGTTGAAGAGACAAATTTTGTTGATTGATGAATATATCAATATAATATGAGATGTGTTAGGACGGCTAAGGTTTTAGAATTTATGGTTTATTGGTTTAAGCATTGAATACGATAAACAAAATCCTAATTAAACAAAAAATAATAAAGCAAAAATAACGGGATTCCTCTGAATCACCGACAAGTAGGGATGGCAAAAAACCCGAATCCAATGGGAAAAGCCGAAACCCAAAGTTTTTGGGGCGGGGCATGCTTATCGAGTTGCGAGGCGGGTTTCAGGGCATTAATGGGAATTTTTATCGGGTCCGGGGCGGGGACGGGATACAACATTCCCAACCTGCCCCGCCCCAAAACTATATATACATATAGTTCTATTATATACATATATTGTTATGTTAGTATTTACGTCATAAAAACTAATATTATCAAAATTTTCTAGTTTTGTGTCTTTGCAATATTGCAAGTTCTGATTAGAAAAACTTCTTTTTATGTAATATTTTTAAAAAAATTTATTTTTTTAACGTGGTTATTATTATTTATGTTTAATTTGTTGATTACTTGTAAATGCTATTAATTAATATATTATTAATGGGTTATCGATTCTTCATATTATTGCATGTAATCACATTTATAAAAATATGATGTAAAAATAATAATAAACAGAGAACAACGTGTATTTGATGGAGCATTGCGCTCGTAAAAACAACTCGATAAGATCCCCAACGGGGATTGAAGCGGGTTTGGAGGAGCATTTCGCCCCAATCGAGCACCCCTATAAGATCCCATTGGAGATCGGAGCGGGTTTGGGGCGTGGTTTGCTAATCGGGTTTGAGGATGGGGGGTGGCCACCCCGCCCCGAATACGCAACATTGCCATTCCTACCGACAAGTAGCCGATGACCGGAGGATAGCAAATTTTGTTGGTGGATCTTACATAAAGTTGTGATAACATGTAAAAAAAAAAATTGAATGTGTTTTTGTGTGTTACATAATCTTGCCTATGTATTTATACTAAATATATGGCTTAATGAACAAACAATGCAAACTCTAAACCTAATGAACTTAAACACACAATTAGGTTCGGACAACTAATAGTCATCTATAATATTGACAATTTTAAGAAAACACAAACGGGCGCTCATTTTGTAATGCTTAAGCCATCATGTTTCTAATTGAACCTCACAAAAAGATCATACCTTAAAAGGATCAATAACGGATGAATTTAGCTCAGGATGGAATGATCTTGGTCGTAAGTAGTGAGCACCATTGTGTAAAATATCAAAAGAGTTTTATTTATTGAATGCATTATATATGAGATAGCATATATGTTTATACTAAATACATAGCTTTGATAACAATCAATATAATCCAAACCCTAAACCTAATGGACCATAAACTCACAATCGGGTTTGGGTTTCGTCTAACACTCCCCCGCAGTTTGAACGGGGGTCTTTCGGACGGACAAACTAGATAAACTGTTGAAATCGCCTTATTCTTTTCTTCTTTCTTTCTTCTCTTCTTTGTTGATCGTTTGCACGGAGATGAACTTTTATTTGAAAACATAATTGTATACTGCTTCGCGGTTTTCTTCATTTTTTATGACGTTTGCTAATTTTTACGTCATGCTTGTTTTGCCTTTAGGAGGTAGCGGCAATTTGGTGGTCAACTTTTGTTGTCAACGACAATGATCTTCGACAACGAAAACAATTTGATGAGGAAGAAAAAAATATGGTTGATCGAAGGCAGCTCAACATATTTTGTGTGTTTTGACGGCTAAAATCATAAATAAATAAAAACAATAAAGCGAAAAAAAAGGATACCTCTGGATCACCGGCAAGTAGCCGATGACCGAAAGATAGCAATTTATGTTGGTGGATCTTATCTAAAGCTGTGATACTATGTAAAATATCTAAAGAGTTTTAATTATTGAATGTATTATATATGAGATAGCATATGTATTTATACTAAATGTATAACTTTGATAATAAGCAACATAATCCAAACCATAAATACATAGTTGGGTAGTTGTTGGGTCTGGGTGAGAGGTTGGTGCTTGTGATGGTGAGTTTCTTCCTCTTTTTCATTATTATCATTATGTGTCATGTGCGTAAAGGTATATAGAAGGGAGATGATTTGCACACTCCACAAATTTATTGGCTCACTCCAAATATTTGTGCCATGCCTATTATACTCTGAATATTTGCGCACTCCACTAAATGATGTATAAGTACAAATGTCAAGACACATATAATTTGAGTGTGCAAATTAATTAATGGAGTGTGTAAATCACAACTCTATATAGAAGGGTGCTACTATTGGTACCTCCCCTGGCCCACTAAAAAGTATCAGAAAAGTACAAAACATTTTTTTTGTCTCTCAGTTTACAGTGCAACGCAGTTTTTTATCAGTTTCTGTTTCGTAATTTTTGACAGTTTAATACTTTTGACCTGTTAAACTTTATATTTTTCGTTTCGTATTTTCCGTGTCACAGTTTTATAACATATACAAAATTATAAAAAAAAAAAAAAAAACATGAAGGGTACAAATGACTTTTTTGAGGGTTATTTATAACACGAGCCATGTAGAATTATGAAAAATAGTTGGTAGCGATGGTATAACTATTGCGAGATAATAAAATAATAGGGTGGAGAGGAAAATAAGAGTAAACTACACCGTTGGTCCTTGTGGTTTGCGTTGACCAGCGTCCCTAGTCCCTTGACCAAAAAAGTTGCACCATCCGTCCTTAAGTGGTAAACGTTTTCCGCCGTTAGTCCCTTAAGGGTCACCATCCGACCGCAAACGTTTTCCGCCGTTAGTCCCTTAAGGGACTAACGGCGGAAAACGTTTACCACTTAAGGACGGATGGTGCAACTTTTTTGGTCAAGGGACTAGGGACGCTGATCAACGCAAACCACAATAACCAACGGTGTAGTTTACTCGGAAAATAATGTGGCAGCAATGTCTACAATACATACCTCTAAAACCGCTCTAAAGTATTTTCCCTCCGAAAACACATTTGGGCCACATGCCCACATAGCCAAATAAGAAATCCGAAACACAGTTGCAAGGGACCTTATGACGCGAGGCTTGGCACAGATAATAGTCATAGGCCAAAAATGGGTCATGTTATTGCTACACCCCCTACCACTACTACCCCTTTAATACACGCTGTATTGACCGGACAAAACAATTTTTTATGTTTTTTGGTTCCGTATTTTTCACATTTTACAGTTTTTGATTTATAAAACTTTATAACTTCTGTTCAGTATTTTTTTCGGCAGTTTTACCCATTTTATTAACAGGATAAGACAGCTTCCTACTTCGTATTTTTCATTGTTTACTGCTTTTGAGCTATCAAACCTTATATTTTCAGTTTCATTTTTTTTATTTCACGGTTTTATAATACAAACAAATTTTAAAAAATTTAAAGGGGAGTATTTGCACAAAATTGGGCCAAAACTAAAAAAAAAAAATTACAAAACGGACCCTCAACTTTTAACTGTTTACGACTTTTTTACATAAATTTTTAAAAAATAAAATAAAAAAGGCTCCTCAAGTTTCTTTTATTCGCAACTTTTTTACGTAAATTTTTTAAATAAAAAATATACGGACAGAAATGTTTCTGAACCACGAATAAAATGAGACGAATATTGATATTTACCAAACCGAAACTTGCACAACAACAATGCAAAAAACTTAACTCCGCCGCGGGTTAAATTCCAACTCGTTTAAAACAATTCTGTTTTTGTTATTTTAGAGTTTGTTACTTACACGTTTAATTTACATTAAAAGAAATCCGAAACACAGTTGCAAGGGACCTTATGACGCGAGGCTTGGCACAGATAACAGTGATAGGCCAAAAATGGGTCATGTTATTGCTACATCCCCTATCACTACTACCCCCTTAATACACGCTGTATTGACTGGAAAAGTTCCGTATTTTTTCACATTTTACAGTTTTTGATTTATAAAACTTTATAACTTCTGTTCAGTATTTTTTCCGGCAGTTTTACCCATTTTATTTACAGGATAAGACAACTTTCTGCTTCGTATTTTTCATTGTTTACTACTTTTGAGCTATCAAACCTTATATTTTCAGTTTCATTTTTTTTTTTCACGGTTATATAATACAAACAAATTTAAAAAAATTTAAAAGGGAGTATTTGCATCACTTTTGGGGAGTCTTAATAACTAACCCCGCCAAAAATATCTGTAACTTGCTCCTATAACAAAGTACACCGTGCGCTTAATAATCACAAGTGTCACGGTCCCATGATATACAAATCGATGAAAGACAAAAAAACGACGGACAGTATGCATCATTACCGAAAAAGTTAGGGAAATGTCCGAGACCATTTTGAGTGATAAATCATGAAATTCAATTTACTAGAGTAATATGAATAGACAAACCGTAGTTATAAATCATTAAAATGTTCGTGTCCATATCTGTGTCACCGTCAAAAACCAACCCAATATTAATGATATGATTAAGATGAAATTTCAATGTGATCAATAGCAATTAGGTGTATGATTTATTAATAAATGGGCCATGACAAATGTTACTTTTGCTCATATTTTGATGCAGCAGCGGTTCTTTTGGTAAATTAGAGCATCAAATGCATGCCCAAATATATATTCAGATCAAATATAAATTTTTGCTAGTCTCTTAAAATATATGGAGTCGAAAAAACCAGATTCTCAACCTTATGGCTAAAACCTACTCTTTATGTTTTGGTCCTATGACTAAACCAAGATGACACAGCTGTGAGCCTGTGAATGAATTATGATCTGAAGTTCTGAACAAAAGAAATTTGTATTTGTAAATAGGAATGTACCGGTGTTTGATAAGTTGTTAACTTTGGTTTGAACTCCTATTTTTTTTTTCTTTACATTTTTTTATTCAAAACTATTTATATTACCCGAGGTGGGATTCGGTATCGTTGTTGTATATGGATCATTTATACAGTTTGGGTCTTACAAGAGTTGTTTTGTTACAGGAATGTTTTGGAGTACCTGCATGGAGTAGGTGGCATGTTGTTGTAAGGCATGTATACGGTATAACCTAATCCATGGATAACTTTTTGTATTTGTGTAGTATATTTGTATCCTCAAACGTAGGATCATCGTGGCTTCTTACTTTACAACAAAGAGCAAGATTAAAACAGAAGAATCTTATAAGTGATACTTAGATCATAGATTAGTCACATAGCTAGGATTGATGTATCATAGAAACATCCCTTCGGCATAGTAGTTAATTAGTACCACTCGTTGAGGCCATTGAAGATTATTTATTATAATGGAATCGATTAAGGTCGCTTTTATGGGCGAATATGATGTTTTGGATGTACAAGGTATGACATCAAGTCTAGCTCGCTATAAATTCATAAGACAAGTCATGAGGATAAGGGAAAATTTTGGCATCAAGAGATGGAATGATGTAACAAAACTATTTAGAGGAAGATACTTGAAAGACTAGTTAGTAATTTAGTCATAGTTTTTTCTAAAAATTCCGCTACTATGAAGAAATGATACTGCTCTTTTTTTCTTTACTGTGATGAAAACTATGCGAGCAAAAGTACTCACATAACATGGTAGTTGAAATGATGCTAAAAAATCTGCTTTGAACTAAAGAAAAAGGATGTTGGATTGCTTTCTATTATTTCCGTACATCATGATACTTCTTTCCCTAGTTGCCTTGTATAATACAAATATTGATCATTGATGTGCAGTGGTCTTCTGCAAAACCGAAAAGCGTTGCATAGAGAATGAAATCTAATACTAACATCAATTCATTCATCTCCCATACTTCTAACTAATGACCAAATGATATGAACCAGATTAAATAAACAAAACCAACATGCCCTCCTTAAATCATATTTTATCCTTCCTGAAACAACTATAAACAGGATAACTATCAATACAATCAGCCCATGGGCCCTTCTGGGCCTCTCCAACAATGGGCCTAATACACTCCCATACCAAACTGATACACTTGGGCCCAGTCCCCATACCAAGCTGCAACACTCTTTCACCTTGCTTGACCCTTTCCTTACCTTCCATGTAAGCTAACTCATACCACAATGAAGAAGATGACTGATTCCCAAACCTATGTAAAGTCATCAATGCAGGCTCCACTTCATCCTCTTTTAACTTCATCTTTTTTCCTATCTCGGTTATTACCGTCTTGCCTGATGTTGGCAAGCAGTAATGCTGTATCACCTTTCTAAAGTTTGGTACGTAAAGTTCCCTTGAGTTATTAAGGAACTTCTTCCTAATGATCGAAAACCCGTATTTTATTTTCTCTTCTAATGGAAGAATAGATGAGCCCAGAGTTTGAAAATTTGTTCTAAGTAGTTCACCAGCCACATGTAACACATCTTTTTTTAGTGTAACACCAATGATACCTTTATCATCTTCTTCACGTATTGCGGATTTATAAGCTACGTCGTCAAATGCGCCTTGTGTTCTTAGGGCGTAAAGTAATTTATATTTCGAAACTCGCTTAGCGGATGCTTTGTTACTTATTAAAATGGCTGCGCTACCTGATCTAAAGAGGCAGTTTAGTACCATCATAGACCGGTCTTTTCCTGAATACCAACCATT
>BQNB010197828.1:0-11182 GCA_026074375.1 Tanacetum coccineum | reverse complement strand
GCTCTTTCCATTCTCGGGCTCGGTTTTGTCCTTTTGGCTTCGTTTTGTCCTTTTTTGTTAATATCCATTACCTGCACAATCATAAATCACAAAACATACAAATACAATGTATTTTTGATATATTTGGTATTTTATGTCCATTTTTTGGTCATTTATGCTTGTTTTTATAGGCAAAAGGTATGTGTAATTAAGCACATACCAGCCGCCATCAAGGAATTTACTAAATCACCCATTCAACATCGACGTAATACCATAGAACTTAGTAATTGCGACGCCATCATAGGTATAAATTCGTTATCACCTTGGAAAGGAAAATGTTATAGCTGACGCTTTAAGCCAAAAGGAACAGTTAAGGCCACTAGAGGCTAAATTTTAGTCACAACACTAAATTTTAAACCGCTTTCACAAATCTTGGATGCTCAAGATGAAGCAATTAAAGAGGAAAATATCTAGAAAAAAATATTCGTGGTATAGACAAGGAATTAAAACCCGTCCCGATGAGACTCTCTATAATAGGAAAACGAAGTTGGTTAACACGTTTTAGGAGGAGTAGGATAAATATTTCCGCAACAAGTACCCACACCTTTTCTCCAACACCACACCAGGAGGCATCTCAAACTGAACTTCAGGATGAAATTCTTTTAACATGAAGAGACTGACAATCTACATTTTCAGGTCATTTTACGTCAATAAACTCAAAACTATTTAATTTGAACCTTTACGTGTTTACTGTTAATTATAACCGTTAAGTTAAATCGTGTAAACTGAAAATCAACAATTAACGTAAACCGGCATTAAAAAAATATAAGTTCACATCAATTATGTGTTATATGATTATTACAACGATAATTTATAAGTTTTGACATTTTATTTTTCAAGCTTTACGTAAAACACTTACGTTTTGCATTATGAACCTTCATGCATGCATGTAAACCATACCACCTTTACCAATACCCACAATACTTATACCTTATCAAAAATTTAATATTTCCCTCCCCATTTATCTTATATAAACCGGCCCTAGTAAGGTTTATACATAAAAATACATTAAAACCTGTTATATACATAATATCCTACCAACTAATACCGTTTTCTTTCTAAGTTCTTACACAATTACTTACAAAATCTACTTCCCATCTTTTTCTTACACAAACCCACGCCCAAATCACCCCGCTTCATACTCCCATCTTTTCTTGTCATAGATATTTTTTAAGTTAAGTATTATATATACACTTACACTTCATTTACTTCACATTTTCATACAAACTCAAAACACATTCTCTCTTTCTCTCGAGCTCAAGCCCATGACTCACATTAGAAAAAGAAGAAGAAATTGGTTTTTGATAATTACAAGTATATTTCAAGGAAGTTCTAAAGGGTTTGGTGTTAATAAAACAAGTATTGGGGTTTGATTTAGGTGTTAAGCTAGTTAATCTTGCCATACTTCATCTTCAAGGTCTCATCATCTTTCTCATACTTTCATTTATATATTTTGCTATGAACATCATATTTATCACGTTATATCACCAACTAGTTATTATTTTTAAAGATTTACAAGATCAAGTAAAAGTCTTATAGTTATATACTTGCAAGAAAAGTGTTAAATAAATTATGTACACATTGATACACTCAAGAATATTTATTTTAAACATCTCATATGTTGATGAGGAAATCGAATCTGTGTTTTTAACGATGTAAAGATGTAATAGAGTTTTTTATGAAGTGTTTAAGTTTATTTCTTTTTTTCTTAAGTTTTGAATATTGTTGGTTTTTATTTTTTTACTTAATTTTTGTATTATAGCTAATACTTATTTACTTGTTAAGATTCTAGATTTGTTGTTAACTTGGTAATTTATAGACAATCTTAGTTAACTATATATCTAATTTTGTGTTCTTGTAATATTATTTTATGTTATTGAAGTGTTGGATGGGATTAGGATAGATTAGATTTGTTGTTTGATATAGTAGTGAATGGAGATAGGTTAGATTAGGCCCTTGGAGAAGTTGTGGTGATTTTTGGATAAGTTCCGACATAATATAAGTTGCCAAAACAGCTCGCACCTTAGGGACATGTTAAAAATGTTTTAACAAACCAAGACCTTAAAAATATGTATACTTATTAAGTTTTCCTGGATATAAAGCAAGTAAAAATCACATAAAACGTAGATTTATGACCGTTTAAAGTCTGGCGAAACATATATACTTTTGATAGCTTTTGCAAAAACCGTGAACATTCTAATCTGATTTCAAATTGAGGTTTTGACCTATTTCAGATCCGAATAAGCTAAAGTGTATATAAAAAACGTGCCCGGAATGATTTTTCGCTAAAATAAGGAACCTTTCTTTTGTCATGCATGTATATAACGAAGGAGTTATATCCCGTCAAAGTTGAACAATTTTTTCGGAAAAGTTAATAAATTTTCTGCACACATTTTTATGATGTATTAAAGATGTTAGGAGTTTATATTAGGGTTTTCGGGTATTTTCGGGTCCGTTTGAGCTATAAAAACCTTAGAAAATAATGTCGTATAACTTATATAATATTTATACACGTTATAAACTTTATAAATATTATTTTACAAACTATTTAGACTATAAATAAATCGGCGTTGTGAAAATAATAAAAATAGTAAATCGAGCGAGATAGAATATAATTAATTTTTGACTATTAGAAAATGTTACAAATGCGTATACTTATATATTATGTGGTCAACTTGACGTAAACATTATTTTAATTTATAAAACTAAAACGCAAACTATTAGGTGATGATATAACGTTATAAAATATAGTGCATTATTTTATTTTCGCTTGCATTATTCTAAATCGACCTATAGCTTGTTTTCACTTATGGACGCAAATACTTTACTTTCTTTCAAATGATTACGGATTAGCCTAAGTAGCGATAATCCACTATGACCGAATTATCATGAACCGTGTTATAAATAGATCTATTTGGGATTGACATCCCCATTCGAGTTAGTAGCGCTTACTAGTTTTGAAGGACCGAACTAACGGACGTATACCATGTCGGACTTTAGATGTTGCGGGTTAAACATCTACACGGGCACATTCTTTGCATAAATTTGCACACAATCGTAATTACTTTTTGTGATATTGTATATGTTACATTATTACACACTTTAAAATCTTACGGACCAACCTTATTACTTATTTAAACCTATGAACTCACCAACTTTATGTTGACACTTTGAAGCATGTATTTCTCAGGTGTCTAACTTGCTAAGGCATAATTCAAGTGCTTTGGGTCTTCATGTATTCAAGACTAAATTTTCATGGGCTTTTTATGCACTACTTGTCCTCGTTGTATTTTTAATCTATGATTTCCATTTGATGTAAACTTGGGACAACTTGTTTTTAACTTATTTATTTCAATGAAACGAGGTTATTTTTAAACGACTTATTTAGAGGTCATTCTCTTATATCTTGTGCTATTGTATTATGAAGTAATGCCCCCGGTTACCATTCTGCTGCCATATATTTTGGGGGTGTTCCAAATCTAATGATGAAGAGAGTTTGACTTCCGGAAGTGAAGACGAACAATACGCCATGGCGGTTAGAGACTTCAAGAAGTTCTTCAAAAGAAGAATGTTCGTTAGACAACCACGGAATGACAAAAAGACGTTCTAAAGAAGCTGAGATGACAAGAACGGCAAAAGTGATAGAAAATGCTTTAGATGCGGTGACCCAAATCATCTTAATAGAGAATGTCCAAAACTACCGAAGGACTAGAACCAATGAGCTTTCGTCGGAGGTTCTTGGAGTGATAACGGTGAGGAAGATGATGAAAAGGCTAAAGACAAAACGTGTCTCATGGCTTACGCATCTAGCTAGGTACATTCTGAACCCTCTTATTTTAGTGATGAAAATTCATCGGTAGATGATATTATGTTTGATAGTGAATACTATAAATTTCAAAAAATGAGCCTAATGATAATTTTTAATTATAAACATTTAAAAGTTGTTGGAAACAAACTAGAAAAGGAGGTTAGTGAACTAAAAGAAAAGTTGTCTACAATCTAGAGAAACAAGGGAGTTGATCTCGAATGTATAATGTGTCAAACACTTAGAATTGACAACGAAAAACTTAAAGAGGAAGCTTTCAAGCTAACTCAATTTCAAAAAAGTACACATTCTCTAAATGAAATGTTATGTTTTTAAAAACCCTCCAGAGATAAATCAGGTCTCGAGTTTAATTCATTTGAAGCATCAACAAGCAGGACTAAGGAAACAAAATTTGTGAAATCTTAAAATGAGACGTCCTCTGGTGGCGGTCCCCCAATTGCTGATGGCGGCCCTCATAATGCACAGACCAAATCAAATCAGGGACCGCCGGTCTGTTCGTCAGAAAATGGAAAATCTATTTCTTTTCAAAAATCCATTTTGGGCCCTAGACCAAAACATATGATGGTTAACAATGTTAAAATTCCCGTTGCTAGTGATAATGAGGTTAAACGATTTTATAAACCTTCTCTAAAACCCGGAGTTGGATTTTCCAAACCAAACTTTAGATCGAAAAAACCACCTCCTAGGAGTAACTAATAACTCTTATTCTCGATCTAGAACACCGCAACCAAAAAGAAATATTGGACGACAAAATCGTTCAAATGGCTTTCCCGTAACTTGGAATAACTTCCAACCTCAAAGTTACATGCCATGGTAAATGTGTCCTCCATTCCCACATCCCAACCAAATGAAACAATGCAAGGGATGTTTAATGCTAACAAATTTAGACCCATGAGATATTGGGGACCAGATGTTTGAGTTATTGTGATATATAATTAGATATGCTTTAGGATCGATTTGGAGCCTGACGAATGGATAAAAGTTAGCAGTTGCTCCAAACACATGACGGGAAATCGAAAGCTCTTCTCAACCTACAAGGTATACAATGGAGGTAATGTCGTTTTTGGTAGTAATCTTCACAGTAACATAATTGGCAAAGGTATGATTTCTAATGACTCTCTTAACATAGATAATGTAGAGCATGTAGATAATTTAAGATTTAACTTGCTAAGTGTAGGTCAAATATGTGATAATAAGTGTAAAGTAATATTCTCTAAAATTGATAGCGAAATTGTTAAGGATGGTAAGGTCATAGGTAGAGGTATTAGGAAAAGAGGCTTATATGTGATGAAGTTAGGAAAGAAGCCTGAAGACAAAATTTGTCTTGCAACAATTGATGAGAACTCCACTTTGTGGCATAGGAGATTAAGTCACGCTAATATGCGTCTCATTCAATCGTTAGCATCTAAGGAACTAGTTAGGAATTTACCTAAGCTTAAGTTTGATCAACATTTTTGTGATGCTTGCAAAATTAGAAAACAAGCTCACTCTAGTCACAAAGCTAAGAATTTAGTCTCAACGACTAGATGCTTAGAACTTCTCCACATGGATCTCTTCGGTCCATCCGCCGTACAGAGTTACGAAGGAAACCTCTACACCTTAGTCATAGTAGATGACTATTCTAGGTATACTTGGACAAGATTTCTTACGAGTAAAACCGAGGTTTTCTAGCAATTTGAAATCTTTAGCAGGAAAATACAAAATCAATAAGGATGTTCAATAGTGTCAATTAGGACTAACCAAGGTAGGGAATTTGATAACGAAGTGTAATTTGGAGATTTTTGTAATGCCAATGGTATTACACATAACTTCTCGACTCTACGCACTCCACAATCAAATGGCGTGGTAGAAAGAAAAAATAGAACACTACAAGAAATGAGTAAAAAGATGTTCAATGAACAATCGTTACCATAAAAGTTTTGGTGTAATGCCGTAGATACTTCATCTTATATCCTCAACCGAATCCTAATTAGAGCCATATTAGGAAAACTACCATATGAACTCTTGAGAGGTAGGAAACCTAATCTTGATTACTTCAAAGTCTTTGGAAGTAAGTGTTTCATTCTAAACACCAAATATTACCTCACAAAGTTTAACCCAAGCTCATACAAATGTGTCTTTCTAGGTTACTTCCAAAATAACAAATCTTATATCATCCTAGACAAACACATCATGAAAATTAAAGAATCACTCAACGCGAAATTCGATGAAACTCCTCCACCATCTAAAATATCACCCTTGGTGGATGATGACTAAGATGAAGATCAAGCAGTTAAGGTTGCCAAAAAGAAGGTCTTAGACAATGACATTGAGGATGGAACTTTAGAAGTTGATAAAATTATCAACATTAAGGAATCTAAGAACCATCCTTTAGAAAACGTCATAGGAAACCTTAACCAAAGAACCCTTAGGTCTCAATCCTAAAACTAAAGAAACTTCTTTTGTTTTATATCAACTATAGAACCTAAGAATGGGAATGAAGCCTTAAAGTATGAAAGTTGGATAATCGCTATGCAAGAGGAATTAAATCAATTCGTTGAAAACAATGTTTGGGAGTTAGTATCGCATCCTAAGAGTACGACAATCATAGGAACTAAGTGGGTGTACATGAATAAGTTAGACGAGAACGGTGTTGTCTCTCGTAATAAGGCTAGGTTAGTTGCCCAAGGATATAATCAACAAGAGGGCATCGATTATGATGAAACTTATGCCTCAGTTGCTAGATTAGAATCCATTAGAATCTTATTAGCCTATGCTTGTGCCTTAGATTTTAAGTTATTTCAAATCGACGTAAGAAGTGCATTCCTAAATGGTTTTATCAATGAGGAGGTATACGTGGCACAACCTCTGGGATTTACTGACTTTGAAAAACCGAATCATGTTTATAAACTCAAGAAAGATTTATATGGTCTTAAACAAGCTCCTAAAGCTTGGTACGATAGATTAAAGGATTTTCTTATTAAACATGAATATAACATGTGAATGGTAGATAACATACTTTTTACAAAGAAGAGAAGTTCAAATCTTATCATTGTTCAAATATATGTCGACGGCATTATATTCGGTTTGACTTGTCAAGAAATGTGTGATGACTTTGCCAAAATCATGCATGATGAGTTCGAGATGAGCATGATGGGTGAACCTAACTTCTTCTTTGGATTACAAATAAAGTAAATGGAAGAAGGTATCTTCTTTAATCAATCTATATATATTAAAGAAATGCTTAATAAATTTAGCTTAGAAGACTCTAAACCAATGAAAACACCCATGTCCTCAGATACGAAACTCATGAAAGACGAAGAATGTGAGGTAGTACCAAGTATCGAGGCATGATAGGTAGTTTATTATACCTAACGACAAGTAGGCCCGATATCATGTTTAGTGTCTGCCTTTGTGCATGCTTCCAAGAGGATCCCAAAACCTCTCATCTTGAAGCGGTTAAGCACTTCTGATACATTAAAGGCACTATTTACTTAGGATTATGGTATCTTAAAGGGACTGACATAGAAACCGTAGTATATGCTGACTCTGATCATGTGAGAGATTATGTGGACCGAAAAAGCACTAGTGGTATTTGTACGTTCGTAGGTTGTTGTTTAACATCTTGGTTCTCAAAGAAACAAACCGCTCTTGCTATATCCACAACCAAACCCAAATACATAAGCGCCGAAAAGGCATGTCAACAAGCACTATGGATGAAACAAGCTCTTATCGACTACGACATTTGACTCGACAAAGTCCCAATCATGTGCGACAACAATGACGCGATTGACCTTAGCAAAAACCCAGTGCAACACTCACGGACTAAACACATCGAAATTCATCACCATTTACTTTGAGACAATGTCCAAAAAGGACATATCTCTATCGAAAAAGTCTTGTCCGAAGATAATATTGCTGACATTCTCACTAAGCCTCTCAAACATGAATCGTTTAATTATCCTCGTCTTGGTTTAGGAATGATGAAACACATTCTGTAAATCGATCTCTTCTGTTCTTCTAGTATCGATTCTAGTCTTTGTTCCATTCCGTGTCGTGACAACTTAATTACTTCATCTGAAGTATTTTAAGCATTTTTAATTGGCGAAATGCAAATTAAAACGTCACTCCTTCCGAAAACTTAGTCCAAAGTTTTGTCTAAAACCCCTCCACTCGAGGCGGCCCCCATAAATATGGCGGCCCCTGATTAAATCAGGCGGCCCCCTTATCGATATGGGACCGCCACCAGTCGGGCATATCATGTCTGTGCATCATTTTTGTAAACACAAAAACAAACACCTCCATTCTCTGCAGACATGCGACGAACACACCAAAAACCTACCAAAACTTAAAATCAACCATCAAAACTTAAAATGAAGATTAAATCAAAATTAATTATCATTCCTAACATCATAAAGATCATCAATTATAAGTCATTTCATCATTTTTCTTCTAAATCTAAGTCTAGGGTTCGATTGAACACAAAACCAAAAAGTAGGGATTTTTGTTTTTCTTTAGCTTATGTGCAATTAGGACTATAGTAACACAATGTAATATTCTTCCCGTAGACATAAGATTTGCATAATTAAGTGTGCTTGGTAAAAAAAATTCAACACGAACATAACCCTAATTTATTCTCAGAATTTCTCACGTTAGGAACATCATAAAAATGTTTTAATGCATTGTTAATACATTATAAAAACGTTTTTGAATTCATGCATAATGATCTCATGAAACATCATCAAAATATCTGCTCAATATATATATTTTCGACATGTTTGAGACGAGCCAAATTGAATTAAGGAGTGTTTTGGTTAACATACATGATATTTGATTAGAATCGAGTTAGCCACAACTCCACATTTGTTGCATATAGGCACACACTAGGCACAAATTGTTTTGTTTTATAATTCTGAGTTCACAACAATAAAATTATGTCTTATTTTCATATAGGGTAACAAATGCCTCATGTAACTGGACCTTGACCACCAAAATACCCGCTGACTATATTCATAATCATTTTCCCCTGAATTTTCTCGAACCACTCAAACATCATTTTGCAAACATGACAAATGATATATTTATGAGGGTCGGGTTATGAACAAAGATTTTGATGATATGAATTATCTTAATACAATGTTTGAACTAATTGAGTTGTCGAATGATCGTTACATCTTGTACGATTGTTCAATCATTTCAATCATATCATGTCAAACTTTCTCGAGTTGTTGAATGATCATTACATCTTGTACGATCGTGTTATGTATCCCTTCGCTCCTCATTATAAGTGAAAGACATAAACAAATCAATGTCACAAAAGATGTCATCATTTAAATTATGCTTCTTCCTCTTACGCCTTCAATTCTTCATCATCAACTCATCACATAGATGGCAATGATGATGAAAATGAAGAAGTAACTCCTCGTGCTAATACTCCTTCACCTTCTCGGTATGTTAACTCCTTGTCAAATGATGTTCCCTAAGTGTTCCAAAACCCCCCTCATGGTGATCAAACCATGCAAACCATTTACACCCGCCCAACCAAAATATTAAACCACCAAAATTAACTATGAGATGAGCCCCGAAATAGGTTAAGGTCAATTGGAAAAGCACTCAAGAACGTGTTTAAGGGTAGAATGAAGTGAGAAATTTGGAAAATTGCTAAATACACTGTTCTTATTATTATTATTATTACTTACTTGACTTGTTAATGTTGATTTGATACTGTATATGCTATGCTACCTTGACTCATAGATTATTTAGTGGGAACCTAGCATGAAATTTTGGCAACATAATTGCCTTGGATGATCTTTCAGTTTATCATCCTACGATTTATTTGCATGCTACTTGGGACATTATTATATATATATATATACATATATATATATATATATATATATATATATATATATAATATAAGGACTTTATTTCACATCAAATTAAGTGCGAAAACCCCCTGCGAGAACCTCTTAAAAACATCATACAGCGCCTTCAATAATTGTATTTCTACACATATGTTCTAAATAGAACAAATATGTTTTAAAAAAAACATTATATTTTTAAAAATTTGATGAGAAATTGGAAATACAAATTTTTTCTTTGAATATGCACACCTTCAAAGAAAAAATTTGTATTTCCAATTTCTCACATAAATTCCTTATAACCAATTTTGTGCATGTAGTTTTTGAGAGTTCTCGCGACTAATTTTGATGCTGAAAATAAAGTTACAAATATATATATATATATATGATATATATCAAAATATAATAGTATATATATATATATATATATATATATATATATATATGAAATTGTCTTGCATGCTTAGATATTTATCTTTGTGCCTATACTTGAATATTACTAGCTTAATCATATAATAAGCTAGATTAGTTGATTCTTAAGAAAAAGGAATTGCTGAACAATGTTGTCACTAGCCTTCCCTTTTCTGCACAAATATGAAAAACATGGAATTATAGAAAATTTTCGCCAAATACATGGGGCGGCTCCTCAATATATCTAGGACCGCCCAGTATTTATGGGACCGCCATCAGCAGGGCCACAAACTTTTTACTGTTTCCCATTTGCTGCACCTTTGACCCTCCCTATACTAGTCCCAGCTGGTATTACTCTGTTTAGACAAACATTCTTGGAAGCTTTCTAGATTAATACCATGCCTTTCCAACTCTTTCATTAGTTAAACCATCCATCCTCCTCATTCCTCATCTTCATCATCTCTTCTTCACTTCTTCTACTCTTGATTCTCAATGTCTTGTTCATATCCCCCTCTAAACTTCTCAAGAAAACCATGAATCTTGGTAAGACACATTTGGAGAAGAACAACCTCTTCACTACAATCACTCATCAATCCTAAAATGTCTTACCACCATCATCTCTAAGAATTGCAAAATTTCAACCTTCTCAACCACTTTCTCAAAATCCACCTAAGGATCAAATGTTGAATCAACTCCATCACATATCCAACCTTCTTGAAACAAATCTTCAAAATGCAACAAATGTCTACTCTCAAGCACCACCTTCTTCACACTCTATATCGCCACCTTTGATTCACCCCGCTACTCTTGACCAAGTCACCTTTCATTCAGGATTTTGTCATTGTTGCATGTACACCCGAAATCAATTTCATTCCTTAAGAGATGAACTCAATTTCATCTAATTTCTTCTCACTCATCTCCTTGCTCAAGCTCATATGTAACACCCCCAAAATGGGTCGCAGCGGAATAAGGATCCGGGGCATGTTACTTCAAGATCAACAGCACAAGATATATATAAGAACGACACAAAAGTCGTTTAGATTGATACATTGGATTTAAATAAAAG
>BQNB010197827.1:0-11182 GCA_026074375.1 Tanacetum coccineum | reverse complement strand
CTAGTATTGTGGTACGATATAGATTCGGGACAGGATTTTAAAAGCACATTGATGATGAATTATATAATAGTTATAACATAATCAGTTTTAAGTGTTTTACTCAAAAACTTAAAATGATAAGCACGTCAACCGTTAATTAAAGTTATGTCTTATAAGGTTTTTAACACATTTTTACACTTTTTCAAAATGTTACATTTTAGACCCTTAAGAATGAAAAATGTCAAAATATACCCTTGGAGTTTTCACCTTTACAAGTTTGGTCCTTCTAGTTTAGGATAGATTATAACAACATTTTACAAGATTAGCTTGTAGATTAAAGAAAAACATAGAATTAGGGTTTCGGGTGTACGGTTTTGGATCAAAAGGAAAAATAAATAGATTTTGAGCTTAGATTCTTTAACAAGTGTATGAATTAGAACATTATAAGGGTATAGGAGCAGAAGTGGAACCTTTAGAAGTTGGGTTTGAGCTTTATCGATCAAGAACGGGTCGAAATGGTCGAATGTCACTCGTACGCCTAGAAATGAGGTCTCGGGGCTTCAAGGCTTCAATACTTCTCTTGATTTCTGCTTCTTGGGACTCTTGGGACTTCCTTGATCAGAGAGTAGCTTCCATTGATGATTATAGAAGAAAGAATGATGGTGTGAGTAAGAATGAGGGGTATTCGCCCCTATTTATAGTATTGAAGACCCTTGGTGGCCAAGGAAACTTGGTGGCCAAGTTAGGACAGGTGGGGGTGATTAGAATCAGCTAGGAGATGACATGGAGGGGCTAGGAATGATTTAGCAAGGCTAGAAACTAAATGGAAGGATGTGGAGGTCTCTTGTGGTGCCGCGACTTATGTGGAGCAAAAAGAAGAGATGTGGCTCACTTGGAGACCAAGATTTGGATTGTGGTGCTTGTAAGCAGCTTAGGGGTGAAGTAGGTGCATCATTGAGGTGCTTGGATTGCATGGTTGGAGTTTAAAATGGGTCATTTGGAGGGAAACTAGGCGCGGGTTCATTTAGGCACGGGTTAGGGTTTTATGCTTCATTTTTCAAGTACATTGAATTAGAAATGATAGATTAGGGAATGTAAGACTTGTATTAAGAGTTTACAATAATATTTGATTAGTGGTTTGCGTTTTAAAATGGGTGAAAATAGGTAAATGGGTCGCGGGTTGCTTTTAGGGTTCGTTTAGGGTTTCTAGGATTTAATTTGTGTATAATGATGTTATAATGATGGAATAGGATTTGTAATGTTGTAAATTAAGTATTTACAACTTATTTGATTAATGGTTTAGATTTAGAATGGGTAAAAATCAAGAAACGGGTCATGGTTTAGTAACTAGCTCGGTTTAGGGTTTCTTGGTTTAATTTCATGAAATCTTATGAAATGAGAATGAAAATAGAATGTAAATGAAGTGCATGACTTGCTTGTAACTTATACTTATTATTTTGTACAAGTTTCCTTAGGAAAACGGAGGTAAAACGGCTATTTTGAATATCGTGCATTAATGACTTGTACATTATGCTTTAAAGGACTTGTACCTTATTTTGGAGGGAAAGTATATTCAAATAAGATGTTATATTATTTGTACATGTGCCTTGATTACTTGTACATTCACTTTGAATGTGTACAATACCCAAAATTAGGGTTTAGGCATAAACGTTAACGGTTTAGGCTCATTTGGTATTATCGTCGTGAAAACTTTGTTAAATGAATAACGTATATGATAAAATAGATATTAGATTGTTGACTTGACATGTTATGATGTTTGCTTGACATAAATATAAATAGAGATTGCATAGGTCGTTGCGAGAGCTCGATTACTTTTGAAATGTAAACTATGATACGTAATGGAATAGAATGAAACGAAAATTTTATTACCGTGAAAAAGTAGTACTTGACATTGTAAGTAGATATTACATTGATGAAATACTGAAAAATTACGGGTTGTTATAATAGATGACGAAGTTGTCCAAGATCAGAGACAACGGGATGATAATGATCTCTAAGATGAGAGACAAGATCAACCCTAGGAGAAGAGGTTGAACCTAGAAGAAGCAAAAGGGCAAGAACTGAGAAATCGTTTGGACCCGATTTTGTTTCTTTAATGGTAGAAAATGAACCTACTTCTTATCGAGAAGTGATAACTTCCTCGGAATAGATCAATAGAAATAAGCCATTAAAAGTGAAATAGATTCTATTTTACAAAAATATACTTGGGAGCTCATGGTTTTACTTTCGAGTTGTAAATCACTAGGCTATAAATAGATCTTCAAGAAGATAATGAAAGCCAATGGCACCATTGAGAAGTACAACACAAGATTGATGGTCAAAGGATTTAGACAACGCGGAGGTCTAGATTACTTTGATACTTATTCGTCTGTTACGCGAATAACCTCGATTAGAATGGTACTTGCTATTGCCGCATTAAGGAATTTGGAAGTTCACCAAGTTATTGGATTGTGAAAATCGGCAATTTCTAAACGGGATTTAGAAGAGGAAATATATATGAACCAAACCAGAGGGTTTCATAGCTTCCTGGACTATAGAGTAAAGTTCTCTAGGCTTGTTAAGTTATTACATGGGCTAAGGAAAGCTACTTCAAACAGGTCATCAAATTTCACCATTTCAGGTAAGTAACGTGGATTCGAATTATGGAAGTAGTGTATACTTTTGGTGTTTTAACAGATGGTATAATTATCACTATAAGTGATAAGAAGATAAACAAATCCACTAATGATATGTTGGAGTTGTTAAATATGGTTCTTGGAACAAAGGTCATGTGAACCAATATGGATTTGTTCTGAAGTCAAAACATTATAAAGACAATATTTTTGAGAGGTTCAATGTGGTGGATTCCGGCCTAACTAGAATTCAATGACATCTTTTTAATCTAAAGGCGTTGCCTATTTTGAAAACTCAAAGAATATTAGGCATCTTATGTGTTTAATGACGTGCGTCTCACCTGATTTCAGGTTAAGTAGACATACCAGTAGTTCAAATGGGGACCATTTGAATAAGTATTAAATGAGTACTATGACTGCATTATGAAAGATATCCGGCTGCTATCAAATGATAGAGTAATGCAAATACGGATATATATATATATATATATATATATATATATATATATATATATATAGATCCACTAGAGCGGATGTATTTACGCTAAGTGTGAAGCTATGTCTTAGAAATCTTGAAAGTATTTCAAACAGACGCTTATAACTAAATCTATAATGAAATCTAAATTTATCATTTAAGATAAATTTATAGAATATGCGGGATATTTATGTTAATTCGTAAAGGACATATCAAGATGGCGTAAACCGGTAACGGCCATCTTTATAAAGTGTGATAGTCAATAGAGTTTTGATAGAGCTCATATCACAATGTAAAACGGTAAGTCGATACATATTCATCATAGACAGTGATTGTGCGACAACTACTCTCAACATGAGTTATCTCAATTGACTATGTGAAGTCAAAGGATAACATCATGGATTCGCTTACGAAAGGCTTAAGCAGAGAGTTAGTAAGTAAGTCGTCTAAAGGAATGGGACTAAAGCCCTTAAAGGAATGAGTTTATATGAAGGAAAACCTAACCCAGTTCACTGGAGATCCCAAGATCTGGGTTCAATAAGACAATCTAATCATAGAAATGTGGGGGAAGTCACGTCAATATGGGGGCGTTACTTAAATTGTAACATCATAGTCCATTCCTATAAAAAAAATGTGACTTGTTGAGAGGTTAAACATATGGATTTTATGATTCAGGTGGAAATCATAAAGCATAGTGATTCAAGATGAAATCGTAAAACATATGTTTTTAATGATTCAGTACGAAATCACCTATGTGAGAGAGAGAAGTAGGGTCGCTTCGAATGGTATTGTGGGGGGGGCGCAGTTCCTAAGAGCTCTTGCAGAACCAGGCTAGTGCTCATGACCATAACGAGCACGACTATAAGGACTTGACAAAGTTAGGAAGAGTCTTGTGTGAGTGTGTATTGTCGTCTACGTAAACAGATGTTGAGTTCAAGGACATCGTGTTTACTGAGATCTCGGAGACTAAGTGCATCTCACAAGGGAAGGTTCAAAGGGTTACACCTATATATCCTATGCAGGACTTAAACGTAGGAATTTCGCCGAAATTTTCGGGTGTTTTGACCGATTTCCATTCATGCAGGGGATTACTGAAAAATAGTTTGGCAAAATGTGATTTTATAAACTTTTGGACATTATATATTATCTTTTGATGTATATAATATATATATATATAATATATATATATTTTTAGATATGTATATCTATATATATATATATATATTAATACTAGATGAATTTACTCGCGCCATAGCGAACGGAAATTCCTAGCGCAGATAATTAACGAAATACGATATTTTGGTTAGTGTTTCGTGTTGTAACATTCAAAATAGTAAGAACGTGACAAAATATCAAATATAATAATTGCAAACAGTATCTCCTAGTAGTCCAAAAACAACATATAGAAATGTGTAATTAAAATCTTGAGGAATTATAGTAATATTATTAAGTTACTTTTCCCATGTTTAAATCAAAATAAATTGTTAGTAAAATAAGACTTTCAAAACAATGTATGTTTTAATCATAATAAATGCATTGTTTACTACTTAATGATCATACCAAATATACTCAAAAAAATAGAAACATAATAAATACAAATTTATCACACTTTATTACCATTTCAATGAACAAAAGTCAACTTACTACCATACCTTTCAATCGTCCAGCTATGTATTTTATTGATTGAATACTTTAAATAGTTTCTTAAGATAAATTAAGTTTTTCACTCATTTGATATTTCAAATAATTCAAATTCATATCACACCAAAATTCAAAGTTGATGATCAATATTAAAGATTCTCAAATTGACTACAACACAATACAATAAATACTCGAGTAGATATTCGAGTAAATAAACACAGTTTTTAACATTTACACAACAAAATGACAACACTTCTAACAAAATATAGACATAATTTAAATGCAACCAACTACAATATTTTTAAGAAAAATCCAACAAATTATAAGAAACAATTAATAACAAAGTTACAACAAATTTAGGTAACAAAATTCATAAATAAAACTTATAAGCAAACAAAACAATCTATTCAAACAAATTTACACAAATAAAATTTTCAGTAAAATTTATACAAAAAATTAAATAACACATTTTTTAAGAGAACCATAGAGGATTCCGGCAATGCAGCGGGTTCAACATAAATGCCGGCAAGACTGTGCCCAAAGAATCAGGCGAGCCAATAATTCCGGCGAGCAAAGATTCCGGCGGCACCTGTAAAAAATGTTATAACATAAACAGATATAAATATTTATAAAGAATAAAACCTTTCAAACTTAAAAGAAACATATATCTATAAACAAAACTCAAAAATAATAAAGTTTACAAAATAAACTTTATAATAAATATTAACAAACTTTAAATATAAAACACACATATTCCGACTAACCAACAATGGCGACAGCAGGTCCAGTGGTAGTGGCAGCCGGCGGTGGTGGGGTGGCAGCCGACGGTGGTGTTGTGGTTTTTTGAGAGAGAGAGATGGAATTGTGGTGTTGTGTGTTTTTTTAAGAGAAAGAGAATAAAAAAATGAGATATGAAGATGGGTTTATAATGAACCCGAACAACTTTACTTTTCAACTTTCAACAATTCAACATTTGACCAAATTAACAATCACCATTAATGGTATTAAATTTTTTCCATAATATGCGTATGCGCACAACTGTTATATGCGTTTAAAGCATTAATTGATTAAGAAATTCAGTTTTAAGCATTTGAGGCAAAATGCTTTATATGTAGTGTGTGTGTGTATATATATATATACACACACACATATATATACATATTATGTTTATTGTGTGTTAATCGTATATGCCAAACTTGATCCATATCCGCTGCGTACTCGTAGTTGTTAATGGTTAACATGTTATTTAATCCCAACAGCTCGATCATCTCGTTTTCAATAGTTTGATTAGTTATAATGCCATCATTTGATGTGCGTTTTGTTTGCTAATTTTGTCAATCACATTTTTTCTCCTACAATTTTGTAGATTTGAAGAGGTGGGTGAATCTGTAAACACACAAACATTTAGTATTTCTTTTGAAACGCAGTCAGAATTGTTGCTACGACGAAGAAGCTACTCATGTCACTTGATATACAAACTACCACCAGAACATACGTTTTTTGATGTTCCTTTACTAATACATGATAAAGATTCAGCTACTCCTTCTAGAACTACACGATTTGTCAAGTTAGACACTCGTCATACCCAAGTTACTGAACCCGATTTAATACGACGCCATCTAAAATTGAGAAGAGATGGGTGGATGGAGGTTTACTTGTGGGAAGGTGTAAGTGATACGACTCGAACTATAAAGAGGCGTATCAGACTTACTAGTTTCACAAACAAACTTGTGAATTTTGATGGCCTTGTTGTGCAAAGAATAGAGTTTAGACATTTGTAAATGTGTTAAGATTATTATATTGTTTTTTTAATGTTGTTTATCAGTATAATATTTCATTATATCCTTATTTGACCATTCACACAATTGTAAGTGAAATGCGAAAATTACGAGTATAAAAATAAGTAACTCTCAATGTCGTTTTCTACGGGTTATGGATTTCAATACCGCATTTCAAACATCCACAGTGTATGGAGGATGTTGAGACGTAGACAACCCTACATCTACCAAAGGTAAAGAGGCTGCTTCCGGTTCTAACAAAGGTAGAAAAGTACCTTCGGCTTTGTAAGGGGTAAGGATCAAACCTTTGTCCTCTGTCTTCAAAGGCAAGAGTGTTATCCACTTGATCCAAAACTTGCTTTTTTCCACACTTAGTTGACTTATATGTTGTTGAATTTTGAATTTTCATTAGTTGACTTAATGTCTAATGTTTGTATTTTATTTCGTATACGTTTTTGGATTTACATGCAACTCATAAAGAAATATTAACAATAAGGGTTCGTTTGGTAGGACGTAATGAAATGTTAAATGAATGGAATAAGCGACGTAATAAAATAAATGATGTAATGTAATAATTCATTACCCTTATTAATAATGTTTGGTTGGTATGATAGGACGGAATGTAATCGATGATAAAAAGACTAAAATGTCCATAGTTAATTAGAAATGTATCTAATGTGATTGGTTGATGGTGAACTTTTATGTAATTTTGATTACATTATGAACGTAATGAAAAAAGAAGGGGGCCCATATGGAATGAAAAAGATAGTTTTTGATGTAATGAGTTATTCATTGTAATGAAGCATTACATTGTATAATTGTAAACAAACAAGATTTTCCATTCAATCGTAATAACCGTTTCCATTCCAACTTTCATTACATCATACCAAACACTACGTAAGAAAAACAATTTAAAAAAAAATTTTTAATGTACGGACAGGGTCGGGTTTCAAACGGTGCATTTATGCACCTGAGCGCTGTGGTATAGTTCTATTTTATTCATAAAAATAAAATAGTACGGATAACTCAAAAAGTGCGATTGAGATATTTAAAAACAAAACTAATTTTTTTTTTCTAATAAAAAAAAAACCGATTTTCGGGACCGGGTAGGGTTGACCCGCTGGCCTATAAAATTGCACCCGTCAACCGGTGCATTTAATTGGACACTAAATGCAAAGACCTTTAATGCTGCGAGGGGTATTCGAGGAAAAAAAAAGGAAAATTTTATTTTAGAAAGAAATTTAAAAAAAAAAAAAAAACTGGCGAACACCCGCGCCGTTTTGCGGGCGGACGATTAGCGGATGGCAGGTTTGAGAAAACTTAAAGTTTTATTCATATAAAAACAGACGAATGATCAAACAGTTGCGAGAGGGTATTCGAGAAAAAAAAAAAGGAAAAAATTTATTTTAAAAATTTTTTGAGAAAAAAATAACGGGGACGATACGGATGTCGAGAAGGTTTGAGGAAACTTAAAATTTTTATTCATATTAAAACAGTCCGAGAGACTAAACAGTGCGACTGAGGTTTTATTCCGAGGAAAAAAAAGGAAAGTTTTATTTTAAAAACTTTTTGAGAAAAAAAAATGGTAAAAAAAAACTAACTGTTAACAAAAAATATTCATATAAAAACAAGACAGATGACTCCAACAGACTGCAAAGAGGGGTATTCCGAGAAAAAAAAAAAAGGAAAAAATTTTTATTTTAAAAATTTTTGAGGAAAAATAAAAGAAACGGGACGCCTTAGCGGGAACGCGAGGTTATGAGGAACTTAAGTTTTATTCATAAAAAAAGGACCGATGATTCAAAACAGCGCGGTGGAGCGAAGAGGGTATTCCGAGAAAAAAAAAATGGAAAGTTTATTATAAAACTTTTTGAGAATAAACAAAAAGGCCAAAAAAGGGAAAAAAAAAAAATAAAATGTTTAAAAAAAAAAAAAGGAAATTTTCATTAATGTGGGGGGGTGGAGGCGGGTACAAAAAAAAATTAAATGTGACCCGTTTTTGGGGCGGGTCGGGTCCCCCGGTAAATGTATTGTTTAGGAATAGGAATTTCGTAACGTTTTTGGATTTACATGCGACTCATAAAGAAATATTAACAATAAGGGTTCGTTTGGTAGGACGTAATGAAATGTTAAATGAATGGAATAAGCGACGTAATTAAATAAATGATGTAATGTAATAATTCATTACCCTTATTAATAATGTTTGGTTGGTATGATAGGACGGAATGCAATCGATGATAAAAAAACTAAAATGTCCATAGTTAATTAGAAATGTATCTAATGTGGTTGGTTAATGGTGAACTTTTATGTAATTTTAATTACATTATGAACGTAATGAAAAAAGGAGGGGGCCCATATGGAATGAAAAATGTAGTTTTTGATGTAATCATTACATTGTATAATTGTAAACAAACAAGATTTTCCATTCAATCGTAATAACCGTTTTCATTCGACCTTTCATTAAATATTTTACCAAACATAGTAAAACTATTCCTTGTTTTTCAGACGTAGTTTTTAACTAATGTTTTTAGCTCATGTATTGTGGATGTACCTTTATGGTCGTACATTTAAAGTTTTTAGGTGGCGCATGGTTAGTAATTGAAATTTCGAAATTTTAATTTTTAAGAAATTTATATTTATTGAGAATCTAAATTTTGAATTTTAAAATACTTTCGCATGTTTTTAGATGAACAAAACTTAATAAATATTTTGAAATAGGTGTCACTATGTTTAATTAAGGTTTTTTTATTTTTTTTTTTTTTTTAATTTGGGTCCGTTTTTTGTGGGGCCAAAAACGCGACGAGACTTAGACATTATGTTATTTAAAATATATGTATAAATTTTATTTTTTATGTTTTATAAGTTATGTTATACAGTATTATCGAAATCATACGAAGAGAATACCAAAGGAGCTTTGCTTCAATGGTATCACTCCCCCACCACAAACGTCCACTTGACAGGTTAAAAAGGGCTTTTGAGAAATAAGTCTTGAGTTCAATCTCAACTCCTGGCTAATTAGGTCACTGGAACAGGTGCTCATTACCTGGGGATTGGTCCTTGGGGAAGGGTCAGTCGGCACCCAAAAAGGGTGCACGGGGTCAGGGTTTTCCCGCCGATTTAAACCTTTTTGAGAAATCATATGAAGAAAATAGATTTATTAAATCTTTTATATATTACGTAGTATATGAACTTGAGAATAATTAGTAATTTTTTTCTTTTGATTTACATGTTTTATGACTCAACATTGTGAGTGAGCCAACTAATCCCAGCGAAACTACCCTTTTAGGTAGCCCGGAGTCGGCTCAAGTGACCCTCGACGGCCCACATGGAGAATAATTTAGTCTACTCACTGTTATGTTCGATACCATTGACTCCATTTTGAAAAGGCCTTATATTCTTACTGTCTGGGGTAATGCGTGGTTTGATATTGTGTATGTTTTATGATTATAGCGACATGAGTGTGTATTAAACCAAAAGAAATAAAGTAGCCCAAGATAGTTGTATATGATTTATAGGCATACACACATGTCAATGAAATAAAGACTAGAATTTTAGTACGTATTAAATCTGTAGGAAACTAGAAGGGGGGGGGGGGGGGTGAAATAGTTTACTTGTTAATTATGCCGTTTTAAACTTTGCTATAGAAAAAATTGTTTGATTCGAGTTATATCGTCAAAGCAATCAATACAATTTGAATCACAACTAAATTAGTTAATGTAAAATGAACTAATTAAAACCAATAACAATAAAGGATAGAGAAAGAAACGATCAAACCAGACACCAAGATTTATAGTGGTTCGGCAACGAAGCACCTCTTCATTCCTACTCCACTCCCCAAGTACTCCACTTGAGATTTCACTATGTCAACAAGCTCCCTAAAGGAGGAGAAAACCGTTTACACGTCGCTTACTTTCTTTTCCGACACTAAGCTAGATGTCGAGTTCTAATCTTAGCTAGAACCAATCTAAGACTTCACTAAATCTTTATTCACTCACAAGATATATACCCTTGGATTGACACACAATCCAAATCATACCAATATACAATTAACACTATTGGATCTACACACAATCCAAGTTACACAACAACACAAAGTGAATTTAATGAAGATATGTGATCTTGAGGAGGAAGAAAGAGATTCCACACCGGCATTACAAATGGGACAAACAATCGAATCAATATCCATTCCACGACGAGAGATATTAAAACGCGTTGGGAGCGCGTTAGATTTGACTTTCCAAGCTATGATATTCACCTTGAAGATATGTGTTTTAGAAAGAAAGAGAGAAGAAAGAAAACTGGATATGAGAAAATTCGTGGCAAGAGGTTCTGTTTTTCAGATGAGGTGGCCCAGTATTTATAGAGGGCAAAAAAGAGCCGTTATTCTGACGGCGGTCCCTAATATATAAGGGGGCCGTCAGGCCTATAAGGGGGCCGCCGTAGACTATACTCCTCTTTTTATCTTTTTATGGGGAAGGTGTTATTTGATTTAGAACCTTCCATTTTGGAGGGAAAAATCTGATTTCAAATTTAATATTTTAATAATACATTTCATTTATAAATAATTATTTTGTTAGGTTACCCGTCCTGATGCGAACATTACATTCGTCTTAAGACCAACGGAAGACGTACTTCCGTGGCTGGGTTAATTGTTAGGTTACCCATCCTGTTGCGAA
>BQNB010197826.1:0-11182 GCA_026074375.1 Tanacetum coccineum | reverse complement strand
ATAAAACAACCATTGAGGCACTAGCCATGTTATTTCATTTCTGTAAATATTCAGTTAACCGGTTTAAATGAGCTTCAACTAACATATATGTTCGACACAAGAAGTTATTGTTGGAACTAGAAATAATTAAAATGTAATAAAATTGTTTTTTTACTCGTTTAAATATAAAATTTATATTAAAAAAATAAAAAAACTATTTATTCGTGTCAATCAGGTCGACTCGAACCCGAGTTACAAAAAAATTCTAACCCAATACCCAACCCTATTTAGTATTCGGGTTACCCAGGTTGACCCGAATAACCTGAATAAATGTTTTGACCCGAGTAACCCGACCCGAATAGGTTTAATCGGGGTCGCGGTCGGGTCAGGTTTTTTTAACACCCCTATCCGTCACTCCCTAAAACAATGCAACAATAAACATAATGACAAACTTCAAAATATTATGAATTTCTGTCAACTAAACATGCGAAGAGGTATTTTAAATTCCAAAATCTTAAATTCTCAAGAATTGAAATTTCCTATAATTTAGAATTTCAGAATTTCAAATTCATGAACCAAACGACCCTTATAATATTCTCAAAAGTTAGTGCGGCAAACATGCCCATAATATGTTATGTTATAATAGTGAAACCCTAATACCCAAAACTCACAAATCGGGCATGGGCTTATTTAGCCTCTAACATGTTATAGGTCCTATTTCATCTTTTAACGAGAGATAACTTAAACAAATACTCATCATCTAACGTTAAGATCAGAAGGGTCTCTGAAAAGTTTGCAATAGGTGTCGTGGTGCTCAGGGCCTCTATTTAAAAATTGTCAAATTTTTATTAGTTTTTAATATAAATACGATATATGCAATTTATCTTTAGCTTACAAATTTAATAAAGTATCTTTGTTGTTATTGTCTAAGGCTATCGAAAACTATGAGACGACGCTGATTAAGATATTTGAATAAATACTTGTTTAAAACAACTTGGATATATCATTTTCTTTAACCTCGTATATGCCTTTTAAAGTAGTTTTGATCCTTCCATGTTACTCTTTGTTTTTCCAATTTTTGTCATGAGAATTTTCCTTTTATTGGTTGATTTATTTTTAGTATCTTGACATGCATACTATAGATATTGTTGTTATCTTCTTTTTATCATTTCAAGAAACTTATAAGATTATATAATTTCAACACTTTTCGCTTGTATATATCTTTACACTGCAAAACTCCAAAAATATGTTGGAGGCAAAATATATCAATATTATTTTGTTTGATAAATATTTTCTTAAATGTTTTAATCTTAGTAACGAGTCAACTCAGTAGATTTGATGGTTTTTAAGATTTTAACATAGATTTTTTAATTTATCTTAATTGATTAAAATATCACTTAATTAATTGAGAAGATTCGATATTTCGATGACATAGAATTAAAAATTCTCCTTCTATTTTTCTATTTAAAGCAATGTCGATATTTTAATAAAATATAAGCAAGCACTTGCAACTTAGCAAGTTGTACACTTCGTCTCAAATATAAAACATAAAAGAATTAGTTGTCTAATTATTAAATTAAAATATCAACAATGACGATCAAAAGTCACACCAAGATATTAGCGATGTTAAGATATTTGATCAATTACGTTAATGTAAAGCACGATAACACGAAAACTATTATGCAAAAAGTAAAAAAGAGAAGTAAACAATTATTTACGTGACTCGGCTCTTTGGTCAAAATTATTGATATACGATTAATATTAGAGGATAGATATGATCCAAGTCTAATTATATGTTTGCGCCCATTAGAGTTTAATTACGAATATGTACTTTATATAAGGTTGTTAATGTCCGTTAATGTTCGTTCATTAAGGCACTAAATGAACGAAAAATATAAGGATAAAAACTACAAAAATAAACATAATATTGTGTTTATAAGTATTGTTTCGTTTAAGTATACCAATTTTAAAAGTATATTATAAAAAAATACGGTAGACGGATATAAACAAATAAATTAAAAATAAATGAACTTTAATGAACGCATAATCGGACGTTCACGAACATAAATGAACGGACAAGACTTTTATTCATGTTTGTTCATTTAACTAAACGAACGTAAAAATATTGATCATGTTCGTTCATTTAAAAATTAAACGAACATAAACGGATTTTTTAACGATCGTTAATGAAATGTTCACTCTACGTTCAGTCCGTTTACAAACCTATCGACGACTCAACAAAGAAAAAAGAAAACATAATAACAAAAAAAAAACATTGACAACTTAGATATGATCTTTTTTTTTGGAACGGCAATTTGTGGCTACATGACCCCTAGCTCAGAAGGCGTAGCGAGCCCACACAACCAGGTTGGGTCCAGCCCAGAAGGCAATGACACTTTTCCCTTTACACATACGGGAGGAAACCCTATCGCCCTAGACAAGACTCGAACATGAGACCTTGCCTAGGAAAGTAAAACCTCTATACCATTGGACCAAATGCCCGTCGGTCAACTTAGATATGATCTAACTTGTCCTTGTCTTGCATCTTCTTCTGATAGCCATATGATTAAAAACACATACATACAACCAACAAACACACGACCCTTACCAATATCCAAAAGCCACAAAACTCACCCTACAAAAATCATGTCCAAACTTCATTCATCACCATTTCCATCTTGTCCAAAAACATGTCATCTTTTTCAGTCAAGTTTCTTGCACCATCACCTTCATTTCTCAACCCTAAAACCACCTCCAAAAAACTCCATGCAACTCCCCATGCAGTTCATGTTCCAGCTACATCTCCAGTTCCAGCAACAGCTACAGATATCAGTCTAGAAAGACTAGAACCTAGAGTTGAAAAAAAAGATGGATATTATATACTTAAGGAAAAGTTTAGACAAGGTATTAATCCACAAGAAAAAGTTAAGATTGCTAGTGAACCTATGAAGCTATTTATGGAAAATGGTATTGAAGATCTTGCTAAGATTCCATTTGAAGATATTGATAAGGCCAAAGATACTAAAGATGATGTTGATGTTAGACTTAAATGGCTTGGCTTGTTTCATCGTAGGAAACATCATTGTAAGTTTTTTTTTACCTTTTTTTCTACAAATCTTTCTATTTTTGGCAAGTCTTCAAAAGGTTTAAATCGGCGAGGAAACCAGACTCCAGTTTTGACCGGTCAACTGAACGTTTGCGGTAGGAAAGTGAATCTAATATTGATGGGTTGAATCTAGATTTACTGTTTATAACTTTTTATGTATTTTTAAGATTCCAACTTTGTTTATAAAGATTGGTTCTTTGGATCTAAAAAACAAGAAGATACCAATAAGTTTTTTTTCTTCTTCATTTTTTATAAATTTATACATGGGTCATATTTATCTAAAAGAAGTGAGATTAGTTTTGTAAGAAAAATACATTTTTTTTACAATTTTACATTTTTATAGATTTATTTATTGTGTTGGAGGGCAATGTTTTCTAGTATTAGGATTTTGCAAAAAAAAAAAATTAGTTCTTAGTATTTACTGGTTCAAAACCCCGTAGATTAATCGAACAAACGGCAGAAAAAAGTGTAGTATGTGGTACAAGGAAAAAACAATGCAAGTATGCTATCTTTTTTGTAACTAAGTTATAAATGTACGTGGTTTGATTGTATAGATGGCCGATTTATGATGAGGTTGAAGCTCCCAAATGGCGTTACGACAAGTGCACAAACTCGATACTTAGCTAGCGTCATTAAGGAGTATGGGGAGCAAGGTTGTGCTGATGTTACCACACGCCAAAACTGGCAAATTCGTGGAGTTACATTACCTGATGTACCCGCAATCCTAAAAGGTCTTGATGAAGTTGGTTTAACAAGTCTGCAGAGTGGTATGGACAATGTTAGGAACCCTGTTGGGAACCCGCTTGCCGGGATTGATCCTCATGAGATTGTGGACACAAGGGTTTACACGAATTTGCTATCGCAGTTTATTACTGCTAATTCTCGGGGGAATCCTGAATTCACCAACTTGTAAGATTCTTTGATCATGGAGTATTGGAGTGGTATCTTTACATTACTTTATGATTGTAAATGGGACGCATTCTGACTTTTGAGCGGTTTTTTATGCAGGCCAAGGAAATGGAATGTTTGCGTGATTGGTTCGCATGATCTTTATGAGCATCCACATATTAACGATCTAGCGTATATGCCAGCTACGAAGAATGGTAAGTTTGGGTTCAACTTGTTGGTGGGTGGATTCTTTAGTCCCAAAAGATGTGCAGAGGCTATTCCTCTTGATGCTTGGGTCCCAGCTGAAGATGTTGTCCCGGTTTGTGGGGCGATTCTTGAGGCTTATCGTGATCTTGGTACAAGAGGGAACAGGCAAAAGACTAGAATGATGTGGTTGATCGATGAACTCGTAAGTCATCTTTTATTAGCTTTATTTTCTACTAAAATGTAGTAACTTTTTTTTCTTTCGAGACTAGTTTTGCTAAATTTTGTTCCTTTGGGGTGCAGGGTGTAGAAGGGTTTCGATCTGAAGTGGTAAAGAGAATGCCCGAACAAGCGTTGGAGAGGGCTTCTTCCGAAGATCTTGTTGATCCAAAATGGGAAAGAAGGGACTACTTTGGTGTGCACCCACAAAAACAAGAAGGTCTCAGCTTTGTGGGCATTCACATTCCTGTGGGCCGGGTCCAAGCCGACGACATGGACCAGTTAGCTCGGTTAGCTGAAGAATACGGCTCAGGTGAGCTCAGGCTAACCGTGGAACAAAACATCATAATCCCAAACATACCAAACTCAAAAGTCGGAGACTTTTACCATTAACGAGCCTCTTCTAAAGGTGAAGAAGTTTTTACCCAGAGCCCACCTATTTTGATGAAAGGGTTAGTAGCTTGCACGGCGTAACCATTTTGTGGACAAGCATTATTGAGGACAACAAGACCGTGGTTTGAAGTTGCAGAAAGAAAGTTGTGAAAATTGTTTCCGTGACCTATCCTGTTTGCGGATGCATGGAACTGGCTGCCATAACACGTGTGGCCAGGTTTTCAGTGGCGCGGATATAGGATTTATGGGATGTTTGGACTAGGAACAAATGATGGAAAGGTAGTCGAAGGAAGCGATGTTTTACTTGGGTGGGTAGAATTGGAAGTGACTCACATCATGGGGATATCTACAAAAAGAAAGGCGTCCCTGTCGTGGGATTGGTGCCTTAGTCGTGGACATTATGGTCGAAAAATTTGGCGCTGTTCTGAGAGAAAGGGAAGAGAGCGAAGAATGAAATATCATTGATGTTTGGATAGCGGTGTAAACAAAGTGTATATCCAGTTGTGCTTCGAGAAATACAAGCGAAAAAAAATGTTATATTGCGTCGGAGGTACAGTAAGTTTAATGTTGTCAAAAATTCCAATAAACATGTATCTTCTATTTTTGCTGATTCAAAGCTCTGTAGTAATAATATGTACAAATGGGATTTATATGAGACACAGTTATAATTGTACCCCATTTAACTTCTCTTTCTCGTTGTAATAAAAAATTAGGTGTTCAATCGAAAATCAGCTCACTTTCTAACAGTCTTAGAGCTTTCTAATGTGGGAATCGATACTAGCGACTGTATTAACATATATTAAATATAGCACAAATCATTGTTTTACAAACACCTTTCTTACCCTTTCAGTTTCCAACATATTGACGGAAATCACTGCAGATGCCAGTGGTGGCCACACAAACCCACGAAACCAACAGAAAGGAGGTTATTGATGCGTCTAGAACAGAGTTCCAGATGACCCATCTTACCGTTCAATATACGGGTGATGGTTCGTGTTCGGGCTTGGGTAGGTAAGACCGTCATCCAAACAAACCATTCAAGTTCTGTAAAAAAATTACAAAAATAACTGTATATTTTTAGTGGACGGAAGTCGGATGAAGTTGAGGGATGGGTTTTTTAAACGGGTCAACCCACCGAATATGACAAATTTAACCAGGTTACTTATTGGGTTGTACTGAAAAAATTTTTTCACCGGGGGGGACCGAATTTTGCCACAGTAGTCAAAAAAGATCCCTTCTGGGCCAAACTAATATATGACATGTAGTATCAGTATTTAGTGGACACTAGATAATTGAAAACATCCCTTTATTTTACAAAAATCAGATTAAGCAAACCCACTTAAATACTCGGTTCAAACTGCCACAATACGAGTAAACAATGCCCTATATCAATCGCATTCACATCCAAAGCTTAAGGAAAAAAAAAATATCATCAACACAAAGCAAAAACCACTTTACATATGTTTATTATTGAAACGGTGAAGATGTAACCATGTGCAGAGTTTTATGCGACGCTTTCCTTTAACCATCGGACATGCTAAAGGAGTTGACTTTCTGTGGGAGCTTGCATACATCAAGGGTGCTTCAGGAGGACGTCGCTAACAGCAGACTTGTCGAGCATAAAACGGGCTTTCGATGATGGATTCATCTTTTTGGTCATTAGCTTATAGCTAGTAAACAGCTCTTGAGGGCCTTGTTGGTTTCTGGTTAGCATTCATGTGCACTGTTCTTCACTGCTGGAAGTCCCAAATATCACTAAACTTCCTACGGTTGCTACCAAATGACGTTCTTGCTTCCCGCTCTCAGTCACCTGAAACACAATTAACGAATGTTAGTTAACAGATTCTAGATTCATATAGTACTAGACAATAGTCGCAGTTGTATGCAGCAACCCTGCATTGACAGACTGACTTCTGCATGTTGTTTAGTAGGTGTTTGGCTATGGTTTTCGAGAACAGCTTATGCAGATTGAAAAAACACATTTTCAGCCCTTCAAAGAGCTGATAAGCATTTCATCAGGGGGTGTTTGGATACACTATTGTGTTTTCATAACACCCACCATAACTCTTTAAAAGGTTGTTGCTATTGCTTACAGTAATTTTAAATGGTTCTGTTTCTGCGTATCTTCAACGCAGATGGGCAGTTTTGAGTGTCCAATGGTTACTGCTTTTTTAAGCAGATAAGGGGTCTTTGGATAGCTAATTATAGGTTTCTTATCTACTTAAAAAAATAACCAGGTAAGCACTTAAATAAGCAATGCCAAACAGCCTATTCCTTTTAATAAGCAATTGCAAAATCGTTACTATCAAAATACCCTACAGTTCATGTCACTCTAATAAGTAAAAATGCAATAACAATAAACGAATATAAAGAAGCATACCCATGAAAATCGGCCACCATGGAACTTATTCTGCTTCCCAGCCGTATGCGAATCCACAGGAGTCAGCTTCAACAACCTCGGAGCTGGAATCTTACTCCCCATTCGACCACTAAACCCCGTCGCTTTGTTTGTTTTTTAAAAATTCCCTCTTCTAACCTCTTACCTCTGCAGGCGGGCAGAGGTTTTTTGTTTGTTTTTTTCAGAGAAAAGTGGTAAAAAGGTCTTCTAAGCTCTTCAAAAATTCAGACATAATTTATCACTTCTTACCTCTTCTTACCTCTTCTTCCATCTTCTTCTCACTTCTTTCTACAATAATTAAATAATTCATACTTTTTCTGGGTTTATACGTTTTTAACTGTCTTTATTCTTTATTGTACGTTTTTTTTACGTTTTCATCCATTTTAATCCGTTTTTTACGATTTCTACGGTTTTTACTTTCGTTTTTTTACTGATATATAATATTGTTTTACGTTTTCGTCATTAATTTTACGTTTTTTGTAGTTTTTTTACGTTTTGTCAGTATTTTTAGTTTTTCGTCAGGTTTTTTTTACGTTTTCGTCATTTTTTATGTTTTCGCTTTTTTTTTTTTATTTTTATGTTTTCGTCTGTTTTTTACGTTTTCGTCAGTTATTTTACGTTTTCGTCAGTTATTTTACGTTTTCGTCAGTTTTTTTACGTTTTCGTCAGTTTTTTACGTTTTCGTCTCTTTTTTTACGTTTTCATCAATTATTTTACGTTTTCGTCAGCTTTTTTACGTTTTCGTCAGGTTTTTTACGTTTTCGTCCGTTTTTTACGTTATCGTCAGTTTTTTTACGTTATCGTCTGTTTTTTTACGTTTTCGTCAGGTTTTTTACATTTCGTCCGTTTTTTTACGTTTCGTCTGTTTTTTTACGTTCTCGTCTGCTTTTTTACGTTTTCGTCTATATTTTTACGTCTTTGTCAGTTATTTTACGTTTTCGTCTGGTTTTTTACGTTTTCCTCCGTTTTTCAAGTTTTCGTCCGTAAAAGTACGACAACGTAAAAAACAGACTAAAACGTAAAATAAGGACGAAAACGTAAAATAACTGACGAAAACGTAAAAAAACAGACGACAACGTAAAAAAACTGACCAAAACGTAAAAAACTGACGCAAACATAAAAAACTGACAAAAACGTAAAAAAGCAGACGAAAACGTAAAAAATTAGACGAAAACGTAAAAAACCGACGCAAAGGTAAAAAAACTAACGCAAACGTAAAAAAACTGACGTAAAATTTTAAATGCTCAAATCACGAAACAATCTAGAGAAAAAGATAAAGAAAAAGAAAAGAATGAAAGAAGTAATGCAAAAGAAATAAAAAAACAAATGGTCTTCTTCTTTGCAGATGAAAAGCTTAGATGCACCTCTTCTTCTGCAGACATGGTTTGCAGATGAAGAGGTAAAACCTCTGAAAAAACAAACGAATAGTCTTCCCATCTTTATCCGTAAACAAAGTATATATCAAAATCAAATACGAAACCGAACCGAACCGGCCGGTTGGGCTCGGTTTTTCGATTCGGTTCGGTTTTCGGTCGTGGGCCCTAGTTGGAAGCTATTTATGTATAACAAGGACGGTTTTTGCAATTTACTTTGAATTTTAAAACATTAGTATATCTTATTTTAATCTACTCAACTAAATTTTATGTAAACTTTAGTAGCGGCAAGAATCCCATGCATGGAACAACAAAGGCCGTCTGCATGCAACTTTCCCATATTACAATGTTATATACTTTGGCGTTTAATCTCTGCCAATGGAATCATTTGTCCCAAAATCTATACCCATAAATACCATCCTCAGATCATGTATCACAACTTAAACTTATCATCATCTTTCTCGCCTAAGAAGAAACTCAAAACCATGTTTTTGAAAATGGCTGCAATGCTCTCGCTTTTCCTAATGTTTGCCATATTGGCAGAGAGTAGATCTACACTAATTGGTAAGTAACATTACATACATCCGTCCTACATTAAGTGTACAGTTTGACTTTTTTGATTTTTTTTTCAACTTTGACTTTAACTAGTTCTTTTTATGTTACATGATACTTGATGCAAAATATATGAATGAATTGAGTTTTAAATGTATATTTCATTGATATAATATTCATTAAGTATTATATAACACACACAAAAATATACTTAATGTGAGACGGATGGAGTAAGTAATATTTGAATTCCCTACATTTTTTAGCCTTTTCATGTTATGTTTCCAACAAAATGCTGAGCACATTGCACGTGCCTCTTCGCGAAAAATTATTATAGTGTAAATTTTTTAAAATATGTAGCTATTTTTGTAATATGCTCCTTCATCCTTGACACGATCACTTTATTTCGATGAACAGGTATCGAGAAAGATCCTTTCGCGGTTACATGTAACCAAGTGGTTGGTGCTAAAGCCGGAGACGATTGCGACTCATTCAAGTTGGGTCTGGAGTCTCTTTTAGCAATTAACCCAAACATCAACTGTCTTGCCATCTTCGTGGGTCAATGGGTGTGTGTTGATGGAAGTGTTAGCAAGTAATTACCTCAAAAACTCGTGTTTTTTTACCGTAAGCACAAGGGTACTTGAATAAATTGTACTCAGTATTGAGAAGTTAAATAAAGGATTCATCATCACAATTCATCATTGATATGTGCCCGTGTGTTGGAGCGGGTGCTTGATGAGCGGGCCTATTTTATAAATATCGTTTACAAAGAATTAAGTAAAGAAAAATCAATTATAAACATATAAAATTATTTACTGAATGCATTAACAAAGAAAAAATTAATTAATGTTCATTTGATATGATAAAGAAAAAGTTATATCACTTATAAACAAACTCCTCTTAAAACAAAACAATTTCCAAAACTTTTCCTTCTGCAAATGCTTAACCAATTGTTTGTCCGAAACAATTTGATCATAGTTTTTTAGAATTTAAACAAGGGCTGATTATCATTTTACCTCACTCATAAAACAAAGTTGCTATTATGCCCCAATCTAAACTCAATTCATTAAATGGCCCATGCGACTTATGCCATCTATGTAAGTTATGTGACTCTTGACAAATATACTCTATATCCAATCATTAGAGGTACACTTGTGTAAGTAGCAAGTACACATGTGTAAGATGTACTTTTTATGCGACTTACGGTGTATTATTTATGCGACTTGTATTTTTTGTCTTTGTGTATTTTTATTTTATTTTATTTTCACAAAAAGACAAAAAAGTACAAGTCACATAAATAGTAAATGGCCAGTCGCATAAAAAGTACACCTTTACATATGTATTTGCCACTTACACAAGTGTACCTCTAATGATTGGATAAAGAAGATACTTGTCAAGATATTGTTGAAGTCGCATAAATCGCATGAGACATTTAGATAACTGAGTTTAAAAAAGAGCATTATAGCAACTTTGTTTTGTGAGTGGTGCAAAATAAGAATTAGCCCTTAAAACAACAACCTTAGCATGTGTCATTGGTTAAAGTTTATGTTGTGTAAGATCACAAAGTGACAATGTGATTTTTGTTTTTTAAAGTTACAAGTTAGACCCATATCACTAATTAATGGGATACATGATTCTGATAAGTAAAACTAACCAAACAAAAAATATGTCAAAAATCACTCAAGTAGAAATAAATAATATAACTTTTATAATCTATACTACTCTTTCATACAGCTTGAGTCCCGGCCTAAAATAACGTCTCATTAGATTTATGAATCATCTCAGTTTGTCCGTACCTGCATAGACCGAGCAGCGGTGGGTAAAAATATAATTAAAATTTTCAAGTCCCTACGATTTCCTTTGGAAAACCACATGTCCCGGCCTTTTTGGTTTAGCAAGTCCCGTCTTAAAAGTTTAGTCCCATCTTAAAAACGGTTTTTTTCTTAGTCCCGTCTTAAAATTTATCTGGCCGGATTTTAAGCCGTTTTGTTCAGTATATATATATATATAGGGAAGGGATCAAGTGAGAAGAAAAAGTATAATGAGAAGAATAAGAAGGATTTCTAGCCACAC
>BQNB010197824.1:0-11182 GCA_026074375.1 Tanacetum coccineum | reverse complement strand
AGCATGTTGGATTGAAGCAATGCAAGAGGAGCTTAATGAATTTGAACATCTTGATGTCTGGGAACTCGTTCCTCGTCTAAATAAAGTGATGGTTATTACTTTAAAATGGATTTACAAGGTGAAGCTTGATGAAATGGGAGGAATTCTAAAGAACAAGGCTCGTTTGGTTGCTCGTGGTTACCATCAAGAAGAGGGAATTGATTTTGAGGAATCCTTTGCTCCTGTGGCTAGACTTGATGTTATTCAAATTTTCCTTGCATATGCTGCTCACATCAATATGATCGTCTACCAAATGGATGTAAAGACGGCATTCTTGAACGGTATTCTGCGCGAAGAAGTTTATGTCAGCCAACCGGATGGGTTTGTGGATCAAAACAATCTTAATCATGTGTACAAGCTTAAGAAGGCTCTCTATGGGTTGAAACAAGCTCCTCGCGCGTGGTATGATCTATTGTCAAAGTTTCTATTCTCTCAGGAATTCTCTAAAGGAACCGTGGATCCCACATTGTTCATCAGAAGACAAGGCAAAGATATTCTCCTGGTACAAATCTATGTTGATGATATAATCTTTGCGTCTACTACACTTGAACTATGTGACCAATTTTCAAAAATAATGTGTTCAAAGTTTAAGATGTCGATGATGGGCAAAATATCATTTTTTTCTAGGACTAAAAATTTCACAAAGTCCCATAGGCATCTTTTTAAACCATTTTAAATATGCTCTAGAATCTTTGAAAAAATATGGTATGGAATCTAGTGACCCCATGGATACTCTCATGGTGGAGAAATCTAAACTGGATGAAGATCCACAAGGGAAAGCCGTTGACCCTACACACTATCGTAGAATGGTTGGCACCCTTATGTATCTTACAGCCAGGTAGAACCAAGACCCGTTACATATGTCTGTATGCATGTGTGCCCTATATCGAGGTCAAAGCCTACCTAAAAAGCCTTACATGCTTAAAAAGAATCTTTAAAAACTTACGATGAACCGTTAATAGGGACTCTTATTATACTAAATGTTTCTTCTATTGCTCTAACAGCTTATGCATACGCTGATCAAAAGGCTGGTTTGCCAAAATACTAATCCTGAAGTACCTCGGATATATGATAATTATTGTAGACACAGACTTGTTAGCTGTTCATCAAAAAGGACAAAAAAGCGCTGACGATATCTAGTAAGCGGAAGCTGAATAAATACAGTTGTGTTCAAATTCCTTTGGATGTGATCACAGCTTACCGACTATGGCCTTGGATTCAACAAAATTCCAATGTACTTATGATAGAACAAAAGCGCTATTTTGCCTATATCTGTATACAATGTCAACATTCTCGATCAAAACATATTAACATCAGATTCCACATCATAAAAGAGCAAGTTGAGAATGGAGTAGTATAGCTTTACTTTGTCAATACGGAGTATCAGTTAGCGGACATCTTCACTAAAGCCCTTGGAAGAGAAAGAATTGAATTTCTTATCAACAAGTTGGGAATGCGAAGTTTTACGCCGGAGACTCTGAAACTATTGGCAGATGAAGCTGAAGAATAATGGTGGTACCTATTCAAAAATCCTGTATATAATATGTATTTATATTAAAAACCATAAAAACCAAAAAGAATTTTATTTATTTATTTATTTTTAAAACATTTATAAAAAAACAAAATACAAAACTATAAAATATATAAAATCAAAGAAAAAGTTAAAAAATGAGAAAAAATATAAAAAGAGGTAATAATGGCATGTCTTCTAAAAATCAATAACATTTACGGTCTTAGAAATGTCATTTAATAATGATACGAGGCTGTAATGAAGTTTCGTGCAGAAGTTTCCAAATGTTTTCAAAACATGTCTAAGATGGCTTGCTAGTATATCCAGATAGCAACACCGGTTCAACATTCTAAAGCAAGTATTTTAAAAAGAAAACTTGACATCTCAACGGGAATTTATTCTCGGGCATGGTCTACTTAATGACCATGCAAAGGCTTGTGATTACTTTGCATCACAACCCGTGCTTCCTATATTACCATAAGTGTACGTGTCAGTGCACTTATGTGTTAAAATAATAGAAATCTTATTCCATGGTGTTTGATTTTCAAAAATACATACAATTTTATAAATTCATTAAGTCATGTCAAATGTCATTCAAGACAGTTAACTCTCATCAACGAATTACTGCTCTTTAAATAGAGAATATGTCACTGATTGACGGGGAGAAAATGTCAAATATCTTCTTCATAATAAAAAATGTGATTCAAGGTAAAAGATTTTTAAATAAATAACGGAATATCATTCTTAAGGAAAGTTAATTAAGTTTAGCTTAATGTGTGCCTTAGATGTTATGTTTTTATGCCTTTAGGGAGTAAAAGTATGAATTAAGTGGTTAGGTATGGTAGTTAAAACATTAGGGACTACGTGTGCAATTGTTAAACTATATTTGCCTAATAAAACTTATATAAGAAATTTAAAAGGGATATGTAACTTAGGGGGGGGGGTGAAAGTGAAAAAAACCAAAAAGTTTTATATCACCCCACCCACCCCGTCACTTATACACACAAAACACACACTTGTCTTTTATTTTCCCTCCCTCACTTAACTCGAATTCGCCTCATCTCGTTCATCATTATCAGCCATTTTCATCACTAAGAATCATGGATATCATAAGAGCTCAGCAAAAGGATTTGGATGATGATTTAGTCGCTTCTTCTAACCGTCTTCAGAAGGAAATGCAATCTCGATAAGCTTACTCCAATCTCAATTCCAAGGAACCTACTCTTCAAGTGTATTAAAAACGGAATAGAAGGAAAAAAATAAAAACACACGCCCCCAAGAAATACTCGCTCTCAAACTCGCTCCTTCACAAAGTTTTTGAGGATCACATGCTAGATTTACCAGAAATCTACATGCAAGAGTTTTGGGTCACTTCCTCCAGACATCATTCTTCACTTTGTTTGAGATGAACGGCAAAAGCCATACTATTAATGTTGACAACTTCAGAGATATGCTCCAGATTTGCCCTAAACTCCTAGGTCAAAAATTTAAAGATCCTCCTTTTGAAAAGGAAATTCTCTTTTTTATTAGAGATCTTGGACACACTAGTGAGATAAAGGTCTTATCTGATGTCAATGTTAATCACAGCATCACTCAACCATGGAGATCAATTTGTGCTATCATCAATAAGTGTCCTAAGTGGAAAACTTACTAAGGCTTATGGAATTCTTAGATTGTCACGTTGCTCAAATTCTTTGGAGGGCATTATCATGAACAAGAATGTGATTATGTCTAACCTGCTGTGGGAAGACTTGGGGGGGGGGGGGGGGGGGGGATAATAAAAAATATAAATCAGAGAGAACAAGAACTCTAAAAGCCCAAGACATGTATTATCCACCATTCACCAAAGTCATTGTAGACTACTTCATGGCAAAGAATCTGTCAATATTAAGGAGAAACAAAATGTTTTGGCACACTGCCAGGGATGACCACATGTTCACCACAATAAGAGTTATCTCTAAACATCAGGACACACAGATATACGGTGTTATTCTTCCTCATACCTTGACCAGGCCAAGCCATGTTTTTTTGTTTTATTTTTTTTTTTTTTTTTTTTTTTTTTTTTTTTATTTTTTTTTTTTTTTTTTTTTTTTTTTTTTTTTTTTTTTTTTTTTTTTTTTTATTTTTTTTTTTTTTTTTTTGTTTTTTTTTTTTTTTTTTTTTTTTTTTTTTATTTTTTTTTTATTTTTTTTTTTTTTTTTATTTTTTTTTTTTTTTTTTTTTTCTTAGAGTCCTAAAGCAATACAAGATTTATCAATGCTTATGCTACAGTGAGAATACTCCAAAAACTAAATAGAAATAAAAAGCTGATCCTGAATCATCTCTCAAGAAGAAGTCTGCTCAAGCTTCTGAAGGCAAAAGACTCAAGACTTCAGCAAAGGTGACTAAACCTTCCAAGAAGAAGCAGCCTGCAACAACATCAAAAGAAAAAAGTCTAAATGTGCTACATATTTGCATAACTAACATGAACCAATGAAGTAGTGAACCAAGATACAGCACGATACCCATCCACCAGTTTCACACAAACAGTGGTTCGAGTGCGTAATGAAGGAACTGTTGTGTCACACCAGGGTTCCAATGTAATCTACAGTAATGATATCCTGAAGATACGCAAATTCTTGGAAGTCAGTGATGAAAGGACAAATGCTATGAAGTTAATGAGTGAGTGAGAGATGAAATGATAATCAAAATGATGAAAAGCTGGATAATGGAAGGGTGTGATGTTGCAAGAAGATGACAATGAAAAGACTTAAATCAGACAATGATGATGACGAATTTGTTCATCCCAAGTTGTCTACCTTTGATGAAAAAGAAAGACAAGATGAAGAAGATAAAGAAGAAGAGTGGTCTGATGATGAAGCATATGATGAAGAAACTCAAGGAGTCAATGTTGAGGGAGAAGAACTGGATGAAGAAGAGACAAATAAAGAGGAAGAAGCAAATAAATTATACAGGGATATGAACGTCAATCTGGAGGAAAGAGATACTGAAATGACGATGTGCTTATTATATTCAAAATGTAATCGATCAAATCTACAGCAAGTTCATAGAAGCAGACTCATGTGATAAATAACAGTTGCCACTTCTGAAGTTTGTTAGATAATTAGAAAAAGACTCGGTCACTTGCCAGTGTATTTACTGTTTAATATACGCACGTAGTTTATAGTTAATAGTACGTTTTTTTTCGGTTTTAAAGTCGGTACAAATACCGGATATTGTAAGTACTAATAGACCTCTTCCAACTTTGCAGAGTAAGATAGTCATTTACTCTTTCATAGCAAAACACATTTTCTCTCTCAAGATATTCTCTCATCATGTGTTATCTTCTCTCTCTAGAAACTAGCCCAATCAAAGAATCATCACCGTGTTATGAAATAAACGATCCTACAATTGGGTATCAGAGCCTAGTTGGATTTATTGATTGTGTGGTTTAAATAAGATAAATTTTCGTGCTTATTTTGTTTAGAAAAGCCCACCGTCTCAAAAGCAATTCGTGGCTTAATTTGTTGGTTAATCTGAGTGTTTCTCATTGCTCTCATCTTAAACAAGATGTATTGTGCCGTAACAAGTGATTTACAAGCTCCTAGCTCGATTATAAAAGCTTAAAAGATTCGAAATATTATTTTGTGTCTTTACGTGGAGATCTTCGTCATAATTGGAATATTCAACAAAGATATACGAGTTAAGGTGTTTTTCAAACGTCATATAACACACTTAATATTGTATGTTGTAACCTAGTTTCGTGGCTAGAAAGATCATATGGCTTGATTTTGCTTAAATCGTCCAAGTGTTCGACGTGAGGTTTGCTTAATTTATTATTGTTCTTTTATGGCTAGTTGACTATTCAAGGACAAAATCCGGATTTTTAGAAAGTAGCCGTGCGAGTTGACCAGGTCGAAGAGGCGAGTTGCTTATTTTTCTAATGAAGCCAAGAGAGGGGTGTTGTGTGTTGGGTAGTGGGAGTTTTAGCGCCGTCTAGTGGTAAAAGGGACGGCGAGTTGCTAAAGCACACGGCGAGTTTGCTAGATTTATAGGCACGTGTTGCCTCACCCTTACAGACGAGTTGCTAAAACACAAGCACGGCGAGTGCTAAGAATTAAAGGCACGAGTTGCTCACGCTAGTTGCTAAAAACACACTGCGAGTGGCTAAGATTATAGGCATCGATTTCTCATGATAGGGCGAGTTTGCTTAGTATTATTGGCAGCGAATTGCTCAGTGCGGGATTGGATTATCTTATTGATCCATTGAGTTAACAAAACTTGTCCAGCGAGTAACTTCAAAACCAATTACGACGGTTTGCCTAGTAAGATCTTGGCGTCGAGTTAGCCTGTTAGGAAAGCTGTTTGCTCAAATCAATAGAGGCTGTTTGATTTATTTCAAAGACTGCTTGGTTTGAATAAGAAACATATACGCACGTTTGATTAGAAACATATACCTAGACGACACCTCGAAAACCAACCGACAATCCCAGGTAAACCCCCTGTTAGCGACACTTTTTGGCGAAAAAATTAAGAATTTGTAATCATTTATCTATAGCCTTTAAAAAAAACATTATTTTTACAAATCAAAATTCAAATTTTGGTAATAGGGTAAAAATTATTTCGGGTAAAATATATTTCGGAACGACAAACCTTTTATAGCGACACATGTTGGCGGGAAAAAAATAATTAAAAAATATTTTTTTCTTTAGCATATTTAGCTTATTATCTAAAACTCACCAAATTAGATTTGGTAATGATGTGGTAGAATAATTTGTGGTATATTTTTTTTTTTCTCTTCCTCATAATCTAAACATTCTTCAGACGGGTGAGTGCAACTTCTTCACATTTGAGTACATATGTTTTACCAGGAAATGTATAAGTCTTCTGAATCGCATAGAGTTCTGCAGACACACCATACTCAAATATTATGTGGGGGGGGGATGGGGGGGGGTGGGGGGGGGGTAGGGGGTTGGGTGCTAGAAAGGACTACCAATAGCGTTGTGAGATTTATGGATATTATATTAAATTGTTCCCTATTACCAAAATCTAATTATTGGTAGTAATATTAAGCACACGATTAATGAGTATGTTATTTTTTGGTTGTTTGTTGGTATGTTGGGGGGAAGAATTTTTTTGGGAGAGTTTTAGGGTGTGATAAGTTTGTTTGATTGTTCACTGTACATTTTTTGATTTGTTGTTATTTGTTAGTTAAAATGGCTAGTAGACAATTTGATGTTATTGTAGTTTGTGGGGTAAGAATTTAGGGTCTGCTTACTGGGTGTCGAGGGTTTTTAGGTTGTATAAAATTACGTGGAGGTGATGGTTCTATCAAACCTAAGATTTGAAATCACCAATACGCCTCCGATTGGATTGAGCAAACCGCTCCTAAAAGCTAACTCGCCGCCAAGATCTTACTAGGCATTACCAATGTTTCAATGGTTTAATAGTATTGTGTTATCGACTGCATAGTGTTTGTTAACGTCACTGGATTATTTAAGTAAATAATCAACGCGACGCGCAGCTCCACACGCTCTGCAATTATTAACTACTTAACGCAACATCGTACCTATGACTCAATCATTCGCTGCTTCTTTGACTATCATTCCCGCGTAACATCTTCTCTTAGATGTGCGTGTTTAGGCTAACTTACACTTGCGAGCACATCACCTGTGCAAGGTTACACACACACATCATAACAAGGAGGAGTAGCGATGCGAGAGGGTGCAGTCAATAATACTTCAGCAAGCTCGCAGAGTTTTGTGACAGTACACACACTGGAAGTAGCCTCAGACATCAGCGTGGCGCTACTCTACTCAACAGCTTCTAATTCAGCAGTAGTTGAAACTGATGACAATACAAGCCGGCTATACGACGTTACAGAACTATAACTCGTGCGAGGTCATTTAGTTACTGAAATAAGACAACATCGAATCTTAATCGAAGCACGACTGGTCATTATCTCACGAACAGGTCAACTATTTCTAATAAGAGGTCCAGGTATTCAAGAGTGACATAGATGTCGTTATGGTACATTTGCAAAGGTAGAGTAGGTTTGTCTGATTGGCATGTGTGTATCTCTAGTGTGGAGAGAGTCTAAGATAGAGTATTGAATATTAGGGTGAGTTATCATATATTTCATTTAAGGGAGGAGTTTGTTTTGGTTTGGTTTTTTTTTGAGGTATGTGAGGGATTAAGTGGTTAGGTAGGATTGGGTATTAATATTTGTATGAGTATATATATTATTTATTACTGGTAGTAATGTTAGTTGATGTTAATTATAAGATTTTGGGTATTGGTTATGTTGTTTAGAGGTTGTTGAGGTTGTTTATTTGGTGGGTATGTTTATTTGTTTAGTGGTATGTGTTAGAGGAGGGATTTGATATGTGTGTAATTGAATGGTTTTGTGGTTAGGTGGGAGTTGATATGTAAGTATGTGTTTATTATATATGACCATGGCTAGAATGGCAGCTTAACTAAAGTTTGTGAACAACATGTACCTAATGGATAAATTAATTACTGAAGTCAAACTAAACAAAGGTTTGAAAGAGTCTAACGTTGATCATTGTACCCTAACTGAAGCAAAATGAGGTACATGCAAATGAGAACAGTAATGATGATGGAAAGGTTCATTCAACCTATTGATGACCCCTTGGCACTAGTGTCTAATGCATCAAATCAGAAGTATCCAACACAATCATCTGAGTCTCAACAATCCTCAAATGCCGAACCATCAATTGTTGATAACTGTCAAATGGACACAAGAAGCACTTCAACGAATAACTTGATTGAAAGCCTAACCAACACACTTGCCCTCCTCAATCAATCATTCAAAGCACATCTTCCTCAAACGAACAATCAACTCCGAACTTTCTCAAACGCAAGGAACAATGCTACAGTTTAAGACGGCAGAGTTGTTGTTCAGGATGTTCGAGGTAGATACAATGCGAATAATCAAGGAAGACCTTTTCAGAGGAACAATGCAAGAGGAAATGTTGTAGTTGGAATGTTGGAGGTCAGAACAGAGTTGGAAACATGAATCCTGGTCAAGCTAAACCCATTATTGCTGAAAACTGCAAAGAATTGGAAAAAAAAAAATAATTACCAGAGCACAAATGTCTACAACCAAAGCGTCCCTCAGTCAACTAATTCAAAGACAAGATGCGCTCTTAGAATCTCATGAGAATGGTGCTATACTGGATGAAGAGCAATTATTGTTTCTTGCAGGAGAACATGTCACCAATTTTGATGACGATGTGGATGATTTGGCACTCAATGTGGACCATGTCTTTGAAACTGATCAATGTGATGCATTCGACTCTGATGTTGATGAGGCTCCCACCACACAGACCATGTACCATGCAAATCTTCATCTTGAAAAAAAGATCCAATCTACTATGAAGCCGGGCCATCATATGACTCGAATACTCTGTTTGAGGTACAAGATCATGATACCTTTGTCGATCATATGGATGAATATCATGAAGTACACGAGATGCAAAGCGATGTACATCACAACTACGTTGTTGACACTGATGCTGGGGGGGTGGACTAAACGAGTGATAGTAAAATTATTATCAGTATGATACAGTATGTGGAAAGACAACAATACATGTTTACAAAGTACCGAAATCTATCTGTACCGAAATGATGCAATGAATGTCAATTCTCGATGAAATGCAATGAACAGGTTCCAAAGGTATTCAGCAAATAACGCAGGTTTAAAGTAGTTAATGACACATTGACTTCTGAATCTTGCGAGATATAAAGAACTTTTCGGGGTGAATGAACAACGGGGGCTAAGTTTGAAATGACTGATATAGAACGAAAGATTGGATGAAACAAATGAGAATAAAATATCTCTGACTGAAATCTGAAAAGAAACTTCTTTAAATCGGACCTTCATTCTGCACAATTGCAACTTCGCTCTACCCTTAACCATCATAAGATAATGAGGGAAGAAGCGATCATTTTGAAAAAGGATTTTAAACAAAAAGAAGACAAATTCCTTGAAGAGTTTTTAGACATTAAAAGGCTAAAAGAAAAGGTTGAAGATAGATTAAAACCAAACCAATCAGTCTGTTTCATACGTTCACATGAAATGTAAACCTAATCGTTTATGATGAAAAAGCACAAGGTAAGCGATAATGCTACAATAGAATCCCTTATGTCTCACCCGTGCAAAGCAAGTTCAACCTGCCCTTCTATAATGGTCATGTATTAGTCATGTCCAATCATGCATGCCCTGTTGTACATGACTCAGAGGATACTCGTGAGATATCTGTATTTGTATCAAATATTTGTTAAATCCAATGTATCAGTTTTAAAACGACTTTTTGGTCGTTTTATATTTATCTTGTGTTAAATCCAATGATTACATCTTAACTTCAGGGGAAGCTTTGGCTTTATGATGAAGTTTGTACACGACTTTGTTTGTTTTGTCATCATCAAATAGGGGAAGATTGTTGGGAATTATTGATTTGATGAGACAAAATAAATAAAAGAATTAAACAAGAAGGACTTAAATGCAAAGCTGGAATTCTTCAAAAGATGAAAGATTTTGAAAATTCTAAAAGATCTCCTTTAGAAGATAAAAGATATAGAAGATAAAGATAAAAGTTAAGAAGATATTATTTGTTTCCTAATTATATTTTCCTAACTTTTATCTTTATCTTCTATATATTTTATCTTCTTAAGGAGATCTTTTAGAATCTTTAAAATCTTCCATCTTTTGAAGAATTCCAGCTTTTCATTTAAGTCCTTCTTCTTTCATTCTTTTATTTATTTTGTCTCATCAAATCAATAATTCCCAACAATCTTCCCCTATTTGATGATGACAAAACAAACAAAGTCGTGTACGAACTTTATCATAAAGCTAAAGCTTCCCCTGAAGTTGAGATGTAATCATCTCTGTAGAATACTAGTAATCTTAAGATCAAACCAAGAACAAGAGTGAGATGTGGGTTGTGATGTTAGAGAGAGATTGGATGGAAAATGGATGAATTGTATAAAATGAGATATGGAAAAATGGAACAACCAACCCTCTCCAAGGCTAGGAGAGGGCCTTATATAGGACCTATGGAGGCCGGCCATAGGCTTAGTAGGGCCTCCCATGGGCCTTGGGCCGGACTAGATTACTAATCTAATCCTTTCACTAACTACGAGCTAAGACCTGTTACAACTTGGAAGTGACCGACACTTTTTGTGTTTCCAACAATCTTCTTGAACAAAATGAACGTTTTAGAGCAAAAATAGAAAAGGTGAAGTAGCATTACAAGGAATTGTTTGAGTCTATTAAGATCACGCTTGCTAGCACTAATGAACAGACATCTTTCTTGTTAACACAAATTGAGGATCTAAAGGCTCAATTAGAAGGCAATTTGAAAGTTGCCACTAGAAGTTCTGTCAAAACAAAAGTTCTTGCGCCTGGTATGTATGCCATTGATGTTAAACCCATCCCGCATCCCCTTAAGAACAATAGGAGTGCTCATTTAACCTATATCAACCATCTTAAGGAGACTGTAGAAACAGTTAGGGAGATTATAGAGGAAGCTAGAGTAGTTAAACCACTAGATAATTGATAAGTGTAAAATACACATATCCATTTATACCTAAAATAACCCAATTAAACCCAAAACAGACCAAAAATGGCAA
>BQNB010197821.1:0-11183 GCA_026074375.1 Tanacetum coccineum | reverse complement strand
ATATATTAACATTTGAAAGTGATTCAGTGATAACCACATATTGCATAAAACTGAAAATTTTGACTTCATTGTGCTTTGGGTGATTCAGATTTGTTTGCTTTAGTTCAACTTTGCTAATTTCGTAAGCAGCTCTTTGTGTCTGCATTAGACTGCTTATTTCAAAGTTAACTTTTACCTATTAATCATTTTTAGTGCTATATACTCTTTTTTATAGGCACATTACGGCTTGTAAAACTCTAATCATCACTCCGCTTAAAAAAAATTATTGTTATATGTACGTAAAACTATAATACCACTTTCCATGGTAACAATTATTCGATACTTGTTAATATATACTTTCCTGTTTTTAAAGATACGAGTCATACGACAAATATATTACTTACTATAAATTGTCAATATATCAACTTCCAAGTTCTAACAAATTACTAAATTAGATTATTAAAAAAATCTTAACCCTTTGTATTTATATTCAGTTTCCATACATGAATCCTGTCTCTCCTTATATATTCCGATCAACAACAGAAGGGTAAAACACCATACACAAAGGTATCCAACTATGAACAAATCTCGCAAGCTTTTGTCTCTGTTATGGAAGATAGGTTCATGGAAAAAGATGTTTTTATGTGGCAAAAAGAGTCTGGAAAAGCCTAAGTTGGAGCTTCCGCGTGAGATAATAGAGTGGGAAATATTACCAAGACTTCCTGCTAAGTCCCTACCTCAATTCATGTGTGTTTGAAAACAATGGAGATCACTCATATCGTCATGTGAGTTTACTAGGAAGAACCTTCACTACCTAAAAAACCAGCAATCTCTAACCCACCATAAAGTTATTGAAATTGACAGGTTATCAAAAACCTTCACTACTCGTGATTGTGACGATCTTAACAACCACAATTTAACTACCACCCGTTCAATCCCGTTTGTCAATGAAGCAAAAAAGGTGAACCTTCTAGCAAGCTTTGACGGACTGGTATTTGTAGAATTACCATACATTTTTAAGTATGCGTTTTGGAATCCATTGACGGGTGCATATGAGAAGTTGTCAAACTCTCCTAATATCTTCTTTACTTTTGGTGCTTTCGGTTTCTATTTCGACTCACATAAGAAGGATTACAAGGTTCTACATGTGGCTTGTTACGGAGCCTTTAGAGCTTTTATCTATTCTCAAAGACACAAATCAACTAAAAAGATTCAATGGTTAGAACGTCCCCAATTAGTCTCTAACTCGTTTTGGTCAACCCCGATTTCTTTGGGTGAAAGTCTTTATTTTATGGTGAATACGCCGTATTGGAGATATAGTATGTGAATATTCTAGAAGATATCAAGCGTGGTCCCTACTCCAAGAAACCCCCAATACGATGTATCCAACCTATTGGATACGCCGTATCGAACCGACTCCCAGACAGTATAAATAGAAAACTCAAAAATGAGTTTTAAGGGTGCTAAATCATATTCTCGATACCTAAACCATAAAAGTCGATTTTCAGAGGAGAAAAAGAGAAGAAGAGGTCGAGCAACGCTATCAATTTCATAGGAGACAACGTGTAATTCCATATACTTTAGTAATCGTTTAGTTTTTGGTATCATTCGTAACTCGGTTAGTTTACCTTGGCTAAATAATTGCTTTTGTACTTATTATGATGTTTGAAGGCTAATACCTTTAGGCATTAGCCATTATCTGAATGTTTGGTATTGTTTATCTTAATTTCTTGATTTATCGTTGAATGCTTGTTTATGTTTATCAATTTATACTTGTTTACGTGCTTTTGTATGCGACCTATCATTCAACTAGATCTAGTGATACGGACCAAGTAATCTAGAGTCTGGGATAGCTCTCCAAATAGTGATTTATACATCTATAACCATAGGATTACAAATATTGTCCTTCTAAATCTGTGTCTATGATACGCTTCGGGCTTAACTAGTTAATTGGATATTGCTAATGGTTTATTGACCGTGTTGACTAGAAGGTGTTTTATTGATCGTTTGTTGGACTAGCAAGTGACCTTAGGATTATTCAACAAGGTAACGTTTCTGATTCCATTGGATAGTTGGACAAGTTAGGACTAACTTGTGTATTAATTACCATTAGCGGTAAGTGGGTAAAGTTCTCTATGAGCTAGGTTTAACAGTTCACATTGCTTTATTCCCTAAGATAGATTCTAATAAGCAAATAAGGATGCTTTATGCGGATGCTTTAATTGTGACAGAATTAACGCGTCTAGGTCTTAGAATGATGTAACGCCTAGTCTTAAGAATGATTGCCACCCCGGGAGAAGAAATCATTGCCTTAATAATACAAACCAACATTCTTAATCGGAATTATTATGGTTATATACAGTTTTCTTATAGTTGTCTCAGACCGCTCTTTTATCTTTTGTTAATTAGCTATGCGGTGGGTTTTAAGTGCTTGAATTGATTGTAGTCACCAACCAACCGTGCCAGTCTCTCAGGGCTGCTAATCCCTTTTCCGTTAGATATTTTTTAGGATTTTTCGATGAAATTAGATTTAGAATAAAATTTGAATTAACATCGATTAGATAACTATTATATTAATAATTATAGATTAACCTCGCATCTAGTGTTTGAACCTTACTTATCACGAAAACTACTAACGATCGGGTGACACTGCCCGTTTTAAAAGTGTTGTTTTTGGGGTTTATTCGATAAAATATAAAGTTAAAAACTTGAAAATCAATTAATATACACCACACAAACGAACACTTCAGACTTCAATGTTAATAAACCTCGTCAATTTCAATAGCTCATTTTTCTACCTTATTATTACATGTACTTTTCTTTCTATAGCTTATTACTTCTCCAATTCATCATCACCTATTGGTGATTAATTGGTGGGAGATGACTTCATCAAATGTCTCGTTGAGTTGATTCTTAACTTTTCTTGGTGTGTTTATTCAAGATAATATAAGCTTTGCTATTTTAAGAATATCCTAGAAAAACACCTTTATAAGACTTTAGGTTAAACTTGGTGAGATAGTCTTTAGTGAATATGAAGCACTTGCTTCCAAACACTTTGAAATATTCTAAGGTGGGTTTCCTACCTCTATATATTTCATAAAAGGTTTTTCCTAGGATTGGTCGAATTAGAATTCCATTAAGAATGTAGGTAGAAGTGTCAACGGCGTTGCACCAAAACTTTTAAAGAATAGATTGCTCATTTAACATAGTCTTAGACATTCCTTTTAATGTTCGATTTTTCCTTTCTACTACCTCCTTTGATTGTGGAGTATGAGGAGTCGAGAAATTATTAGTAATGCCTTGTGCATCACAAAAAGCTTTGAGCTGTACTTCATTATTAAATTCCCGACCATGATACATTCTAATAGCAATAATTGAACATCCAAATTGATTTTGGATTTTCTTACTTAAGATTTCAATTTTTTCAAAAGCTTCACTTCTAGTTTTTAAATTTTTTGTCCAAGTATATCTTGAATAATCATCCACTATTACTAAAGTATATAAGTTACCCCCGTAACTCCTAATAGAGTATGGTCTAAATAAATCCATATGTAAAAGTTCTAAACATCTATTAGTAGAAATTATATTTTTAGCCTTATGGCTTGCATGAGTTTGTTTTCCTATTTTACAAGCATCACAAAAATGTTTATCATATTTTAACTTAGGTAAGTTTTATAACCCCAAGTATTGAATGACAAAGATCGGATTAAACGCATGTTTGTGTGACCAAGTCTTCTATGCCACAATGTAGAGTTATCGTCTAGAGTGGCAAGACATAATTTGTCTTAAGACTTATTTCTTGATTTCATGACGTATAGACCATTTTTTCTAATTCCATTAACTATGACCTTTTTGACTTTAGTTATTTCACTATCATCTTTAGTAAATAAAACTCAACACTTATTGTCACAAATTTGACTGACACTAAGTAAATTAAAAGCTAAGTTATCTACGTGTTCTACGTTTGAGATAGTAACAAAGTCATTAGAAACCGTACCTTTGTAAATGATTTTTTCTTTTAAGCTACTTCTAAAAACACTTTTACCTCCGTTTTTGTATGCTTTGTAAGTGAAAGATGAGACTTTTTTTACGTCATATTGTTGGGAAGCATCTGCCTATTTTTTAATCCATTCGTCTGACTCCAAACCAATTCTCAAGCATACGTATTTAAACAAACACATACTCATGTGCTTGGTCCCCAATATCTCATGGGTCCAAAAATGTTAGTGTTGTACATCCCTTGCATTTGTTGCATTTGGTTGGGATATTGGAATGGGATACAATTTCCTATATGCATGTAACATGGAGTTTGATTATTATTCTAATTCATAGGATAATGGTTTTGGTAGTGAGGTCCACTAGAATTTCTTCTAGGTTTAGGTTGGTTGTATTTTGGTTGAGACGAATTATTTCTTCTAGCTGGAGGTGTTTTAGGCCTAGACTCGATTTTGAAAAATCCTAAAACATTCTTAAGAGACGATTTGAGAGGTGGAATTTTGGTATTTTCAATGTCCTTATTTATAAGTTTCTTCCCAACAATAACAAAATCCGACCGGGAAGACATAGGTCGGCTTAAATTATTTTCTACCAAGTTTTGGCTGGTCGACGGATAGACGGATCCTACAAAGCATGTTAGCATTTAGCATTTAATAACATGTATCATAAAGATAAACTTAAAGTTATTAAATCAAGAATTCTAATAAATCGGGATTGATAACAAAAAACAAAATCGTTCAAATAATGGTAGATCCGTTACGTGCCAAAACTGCAGCGAGCTTAACAAAGTGGACTTGCTTTGTTTCGCTTGTTGACGCTTTATTTTTATCAAATCCTATACCTCCTTTACTACTAGGAGACCTTTGAGCACTAAGCATTTCATTTAGCAAACTAACACTTTGGTCAAATTTAACAATTTAACTTGAGTTTCTTAAGTTTAGCGTTTTCTAAATGAAGTTGTTGACATGACTCATATCCAATGTCAATTTCTTTGTTTCTCTTAAGTTTCTTAATTTTATCATTTAACTTAAAATTTTATTCTTCTAAAAAACCTGCTTTAGTTTTTAAATTTTTTTTGTTAATGATATTTAAGCTAATATCACATAAATTATTATACTCAATTTGCATATTATCATCATCTAGAGAAGAAGCATTATCACTAAAATAAGAAGAGTCAAGAGTTACCTCATTTGACGATTGAGCCACGAGACAAGTTTTTTCTTGAGTTTTGTCCTCGATCCTATTTTTGCTATCACTCCAAGAACCCCCAACAAAGGCTTTTTGTTCATTGTTCTGTGGAGGCTTTGGATATTCGCCTATGAGGATTGATTCAGATTTCACACACATCTAAGCTATTTCTATCATCTCTTTCCTTTCTAATCATTCTCTTTTCGGAATAATTTATTTCTCCTCTGCCGGTTGTTAAACAAATCTACCATTTCTTCTTAAGAACTTTTTAAAGTACCTTATGGCCATTAAACATATTCTTCGTCCGTCACTTTGGTTGTACATAGTTTTTATCAGCAACTCTTGACTCTTTCTTAGCTTTTAAGGCAATGAACTTGACCCTATCCTTTTTGCCTTTGTAAAATTTAGAATCATTTTCCATGATTACTTTATGTACTTTGAGATTGTCTATAAGCTCGTCTAGAGCTAGTGATGACAAATCTTTCGATTCTTCAATTGCCTTGACCTTTGCTCTCCATTTTGGATGTAAAGCCCTAAAAAACTTCCTAACATAGTTCTTGATAGAAAAACCTTCATCAAGGGCTTTAAGACTAGTAATAATAGTGTTAAACCTAGCAAAACCGCTATCAATAGATTCTTATTTAAGGATAGTAAATTGTTCATATTGTTGAACAAGAAGATCAATTTTATTATCATTGACTTGGTTATTACCTTGATGTGTGATTAACAACGATTGCCAAATTACTTTAGCCGTTTTACAAATAAAAATTTATTTGTATTCCTTTTTAGGTAAAGCATTATAAAGAACCATTTTAGCCTCATAATTTTTAGCAAGTTTCCTTTTAAGATCATCGTCTTGTCTTTTAAAAAGGACTACTTCATAAGTTAAGTTACATTTTTGACAACTGGTGAAAAATCACCATTTATGATAATATGCCAAAGATCAAAATATTTTGATTTCACATAAGTTTCGAATCTATTTTTTCAATATATAAAACCGTTACTTTCAAAAAGTGGTGGTCTTTGCATAGATTGCTCTTCTAGATATTTATCGAAATCCATTGATCGATTCAAGCTTTAAGGTATAATATACTTTAAAGATCTTGGGTGACCTTAGCTCTCTGATAGCTAATTGTGGGAAACTAAGAAGGGGGGTTGAGTTTGGATAATTTCACCGTATTGTTCTTATGTGAATTCAAGAGATATACAAGTATGTATATGATAGCGATGCAATAAATAAATAAATAAATAAATGCGAACTGTAAATAAGTAAGGATAGGAAAGAGAAATAAAAGTCAAACCAAAGACACGATGATTTATAGTGGTTACCTTACTCCACTCCATGAGTACCCAACTCGAGAGTTTTCTTCACTATGTCAACAAGCTCCCTTTAGGCGGAGAAAACCGTACACGTCGCTTACACTTTTTCTGGTATTAAGCTAAATACCAAGTTCTACTTCGAGATAGAACCAATCTAACATACTAGTATGTTAAGGCCTAAAATACTAACCAATCATACAACTATTGTAACACACCGCTAAAGCGGAAACACTATGGTACTGGAAAGCTCAAGGCACATGCAAAAAAAAAATGGTTAATAACTAAACACCATAATTAAATTTAAAAGAAACAATACAATATTAAAATTAATTGTCTTAGCCGAAAATTAGACATTTATAACATTAGTTTTAGTTTCTACAAAGCATAGTCTTTGACTACATAAGTTATAAAGTGACGACACAGGTGTGACCCATGATGCAATCATAATTAAAAACTACTGACGATACCTGAAGATGACGAGGAAAAACGGGGTCAACTATGAAAATAGTTGTTGAGTTACACGGGAGGTTTTATGTAAATGAGGTAAAAAACCCATTTATAAATAAGTCCTCATGGCAAGAGTCATATGAATCTATCCTATTGCAAGTACCTCCCATACAAGACTTGTAACATATAAATTCATATACACTTCCATGATAAAGAACAAGTCTCAAAATTATAATTTATAAAAGAAGACCTCATGGCCAGTCATATAAATTTATCCTATTACAAGTCCCGCCCATACAAGACTTGTAATATATAAAATTTCACATACAAATTCCATGATTTAAATTATATACCTGAAAATAGAATGTCCTAAATGTCAAAGCTAATTGGTTAATAATAATGTCAAAAGCCCATGCATATATATAGTTCCATTCACAAATGCCCCTATATAAATATTATGCAATTCCTAAACAAGGTGGAACGAGAGGTTGGCCGACCTCTAATAGCACTATCCATAATATTTACACGCCAGAATAGTGGAGCCAACAAATTATGTATAATTGGGTATGAACAGGACATAATGAGGGACTAGCAATGTGAGGTGGTACGAATAGTATAGCCCATATGATACAAACGGTGTCCCACACATCCAACACTAATGTCTATGCATCTTACGTATTCATATAGAGTACAAGAAGTCTCATTTTAATAAAAATCATACGTATTACAAATATAATACGCGAAGTCAAATACTAACCAAGCCTTACATATTAGAAATATAACATGCGAAGTTTAACATTTTTGCAAATCATACGTATATCATAAGATAATACGCGAAGTCTCAATTTAGTAAAGTCATACATATGTAAAATAGTATGCAAAGTCATAACATAGCAAACGCTAGATTTAAAGTCAATTCGTAGTATGCAATATTCCCTAAAATAGAAAGTAGTAAAATGGAGGTTCAAGAATACCCAAAAGCATTTATCAAGTTCATAAATAGTCTAAATAGTTCAAAAAACAGTAATAATCATGCATTTCACCCCAAAAACATATAAAACATTTAAAAAGAGGGACCATGAACTCACCTTAAGCAAAGCGATAGCAAATGACAAATTATTATTATATGGAAAGCGCAACTCTTAAAAGATACCTAAAAATAATGTAGCTATTAGGGTTTTTTTTTTTTTATTAAATATTACGCGTATGTATGCAAATAAATTTTTATAAAGTTTTTATGTTGATTATAACATTGTACTTGGCATTCCATTTTAAAGTTTTAAATTATGGGCTAAATTTATGAGATGGTTTCAATAGTTACAAGTCCAAAAACATGGGCTGATGGGTTTTCAGATTTTATCCCGACTTTAGATGACCGTAACTCCTAAATCGTTAGTAGTCATGACTTGGTTTTTATGTCCACGGAAAGGTATTCGAGTCTACTAAACTGATATGTAGGTTCTACAACTTCAATTTTATATAAAAGGTTCCAAATGACTAAAACGCCCTTAAGTACCATGGATGTTTATTTTCATGTCAAATCTGTTCCCATTGAATATTGTCGTAAATCCTAAACTACAAGTCCGTTCGGGCCGATTCGAATCGCCACGTTTAAGTTAAGATGTCTACTGCAGTTTTCTTTTTACCCGAAGAGGGGGTTCTATACAAAATTTATGATTTTTAATCATTGAAATCTGGTGTGCAAATCTGACATACTTTTGCCGTTTATTTTCTAATTAATTCATCGGGCATCGTCACGACGTGTGCCACCCGGAGAATCGAAGCTAAGACATAGACCTATAACTACATATTTTTACCTAAGTCCAAAACTCTATTTATTTTTCCCAACAATTCATTTTAGCTACTGATCAAAACTATCGCAGAAACATAATTTATAAAAACATGATTTTTATAGTTTTTCTTGTACTATTTACCAAGTACAATGCTTAATCCTTAAAAATAAATAATAGTGATATGCAATCATCATATTAAAAGTATGAGAAATAAGGATATTAGTGATTCCTTGCAAAGGATGATGATGGTGAGAACAATAAGAACAAGAGTACTACTAATCTAAAATCACCAAATACAAGTTTCCCAAGCTTCCAAAACAACACTTATATCTTTATACCCTTTCTTTAACTCATTAAAACTCATGAAAAACCCTTTTAAATATTCAAGTAAACCCATACTAGTACTAAATCTAAGCCTAAGAAAATGAGGATATTGGTGATGTTTATGGTGAAACAAATCAAAGATACTTGCAAGCAACCATATACCTTCAAACTATGATGAAATGAACTAGTAAAATATCAAGTTAACGGTGTGTTTGTGGTGGTGTGTGGTACAACAAGAAAAGGAGGAGGGAGAGGTGTATGTGTGTAGTTTAAGTTTAACCGTTTAACTATAAAAATGAAATGAATGGAAAATAGGTGTTAAGGTGTTTAACCATGCAAGAGTTGGTGAACAAGTGTCGCTAATAGACTTAGTGTTCACTCAGGTGACAAGTGTCCATGACGTGTGATATGGTGAGTATTTTGATAATGAAATTCTTTAAGTGTGAGGTACAATAGATGTGCATGCAGAGCTAAAAACGCGAAACGTGCAAAGTTTATAAAACACGAAAAATAAAGTATTAAGACACAAACATACAACAAACAACACACACACTCACACCACACACACACACACACAACACACACACACCACATATTTATAGATAACAACTATAAGAACACTAACTTTAACATCACAAACATGAGAATTAAAGAGTGTCAAGAAAAAGACCATAAACCTTCAAAAACTAAACTTTTGATCTAAACCAACTAAGAAAACGCACACACAATCTATCTAATCATCCCATAGGCTCTGATACCAATTGTAGTATATTGGATATCATAACACAAGCCTAGGATTAATGTTTGGCCAAATTATCTAGAGAGAGAAAGTGGGAGTTCTAGAGAGAGAAAATCACTTAGTGTGTGTTTGTAATAAAATGAACATCCAACCCCTTCCCATGGCTGGAAAGAGGTATTTATACAAGAGCTTGGTGCCCCTAAATGGGCCATGGAGTGGGCTAACAAGTGGGTAAAGACCCAGCCCAACACCATAAGTCGTATGATAACTAAACGATTAAAACTAAGACTACGAGCTAACCTATGCTAGATATAACACGGGGTGACCGAGTCTTTTACATGGATTTTCATAATCCTAACAGACTATAACAATCCAGTAGAAATAACATAAGTTATTTATATAATAATATAATAGTTATGTATTATCTACCATGTAAATTTCTTACACATACTATTCTGGAAACTGCAGTAGCACGAAGGACTTTGATGGCTAGAAAAGAAAATTAGTTATAGTTAAGGTTTTAACCTTGTTCTCTATAACATGGCACTGATACCAATCTGTAACACCCCCATTCTGAAAAATACAGCAGCGGAAGCTAATCTGGGGTATTACTTCATAGTACAACAGTCATAATCATAGAAAACGACTCAAAAGAGACATTTTGGAAAAATTTAGTTATCATTCATTTATTCATCAGAGTTTTACAAAAGGAGGTCCCAAAATCTAGAAACATAAAGTTTGAATGATAACAATTTAGCCATCTTCAAGTCCGTGCCACTCCGTGCCTTAAGTTGCTCAATTACCTGAGATAACATGCTTAAAAGAGTCAACACAAAGGTTGAGTGAAATTCATAGGTTTTATGATAAATAAACAGTGAGATTCCTTGTTATACCCATAAGTGTAATGATTGCATTGAATTATAGAAATCAGTATTATTGCATTGTGGTATTATATAATTGCGTCTAAGCTCATGGCACACAAACTGACTTGTGTATATATCAACAATGATATATATAATGATAATGGCCCTCGGTGTAGGCAATTGCCATATACCTATGAGATTCAAATATAGTGCGTTTGGTTACCTATCCGGCTAACACAAACGGGATTCGTCAATCCCGATAGGCCTATCCACAATATTCGCGTTCACTCGCAAGTGATTAATGGTCCATGATAGTGAGGGTCTTTTGGCATAAAGTGACTTAGAGATTAGTTGTAATAGTATATCAGGATAGCATATACTTTGAAAAACACTTGTATTCATAATTTATAGCATGTATCCCCCTCCTTGGTAGACAAGTGTTATGACATGTAGAGGGTGACTATTAGCAGCTAGGAGGTGAGTCTTACAAGCTAGAGCTAGCTAGGATTGAAAGGTGGAAGGATTTTGGGGTGT
>BQNB010197820.1:0-11183 GCA_026074375.1 Tanacetum coccineum | reverse complement strand
TTCAAAAGCTAGTTGATGGTAAATTACGATAATTATATAATGTAATTGTTTTTATAATGCGTCGATCGATGATTAATAACGATTAATGTGTCGGGTTTTATAATATTAATATATATTTAATTAACTTATACAAAAATATTATATTTTATATTTTTAAGTTTTCAAAAATGGCAATATATACCCTCGATTTATAAACTTTTACAAGTTTAGTCCTTTATATATAAAGTATATATAATTTAAACCTTTAACTTTGAAACTTGGCAAGATAGGTCCTTATAGTTATAACTTTATGAAAATGACATTTTCAGCCCCTCTAGTTTTAAATTTCAGAAAGTTACGATATATACCCGTATGCATGAAAATATTTGAAAATATTTAGGGTTCCAAATGATATTTGCAGGTTATAGCTTAATTAGAATAAGCAAAAATAAGATGTTCTAACATAACAAAAGTTTAGAAAAAGGATTCGTTAGCTAGAAAATCAAAACGGGTCGTTTTTAGGGTTTTAGTAAAAAACACATGGGTTTGAGGATTCCAGGCTTCAAACAAGAGTTTATATATGATATTAAGAGTATTATGAACATTCTAAAACAGATTATGAGCTTATTGAACAAGATTTTGAGCTTACTTGAGCTAAAATGAGGTTTTTGGGTTCGTACGCCTAGAAACGACTTCAAGGGCTTCCTTCTCTTGATTCTTGGCTTCTATTCTGATCTTAGGGACTTCAATTGATTCTCCTTGGTCTGAGTTAGAACTCCATTTGAGTGGTGATGAGTTTTTGAGGTGTGATTTGAAAGAGTGTGTGTTTCGGCTATATATAGGGTTCGAAAACCCTTAGTGCCCAAGTTTTACAGCTTGGATGCCAAGAATACTTGGTGTAGGGATCAAGGGCTATAGGTAGATGACTAAGTAAGGCTATAGGTGATTCATGAAGCTAGGAGAGTAGTTATGCAAGGTGGTGAAGGTGTATGAGGGTTCGGTTGGACAAGGGTGACAAGGCCAAACTTGGTGGCCAAGGTGGTGATGGAGGTCCTTGGTTGCTTGCTTGGTGACATGGTGGTGAGGTCATAGAGGTGCTTGAGGTGCTTAAAAATGGGTCAAAATGAAACAAAAAGGGGTCGGGTTGGTTTTTGGTTTGGTTTAGGGTTTTTGGTTTTAAATTCGAGTTAGGGTTAGAATTAAGGATAGATTAGGGTTTAGGATTAAGGTTAGTGTTAGGATTAGGGTTTAGGATTAAGGTTTAGGGTTTAGGATTAAGATTTAGGGCTTAGTTTTAAGTTTAAAATGAAATTAGGGTTTTAGGGTTTTAGATTAGGGTTTTAGGATGACTTAGGGTTTAGGTTTAGGGTTTAGAAGTCATGCATTAAGTGTTTGTACCTTGTGCTAGAGTGGTGGTAAGAAACTAAAGTGATTTAGGAGGTAAAATGACCTAGTTTGGTTTTCTTGCATTATTGACTTGTATATTAAGCTTAAATGAGTTGTACATTGACTTTGAGGGAAATTAATTTCAAAATGTTGTGCATTGTACACTTGTACACATGTTTGAAGGCCTGCAGATTCATTTTATATGTATACATTACATACAATTAGGGTTTTGATATAAACATTAACGGATAAAGTGTGTTTTGATATAACGTTGTAAATGGTACGTTAAATTGATAATGTATTTGGTAAAAATGATTTTAAGATATAGACTTGACATATTAGGATGTTTATATGATATAAACATAGATAGAATTGGCATAGGTAGGTTGCGTGAGCTCGTTTACTTTAGAGATGCAAGTTACGTTGCATAATGAGATAAAACAAAAATTTCCTTGTAAAAAGGTGGTATATATATAGATGGTTATTATAGTGCATCTAATTTAATAGATGGATAATTACATTGATTAAAATTACGGGTTGTTATAGTCTCCATCCCTTAAAAGAAATCTTGTCCCGAGATTTAGTTGGATGCCGAAGTGATGTTGGAAAACAGATGTGGATACTTGGTACGAATTTGATCTTCGCGTTCCCATGTAAATTATGGTCCTCTTTTAGAGTTCCATCTTCTTTTGACTATAGGAATAGACCTTTGTTTTAGTGCTTGAACTTCTCGATCCATGATTCATTTTGTTCTTCCACAAGTTGTGTTTGTCATCAGACGAAGTTCTTTCATTGGATGACAAGGATATTGTAAGATAAAGCATTTCTTTATATTTGAAAGTAGAAAGTCTATGGATATTACTGAGCTCTTCAGGAAGCTCAAGTATATATGCCACTGGGCAATCGTTCAAGATTTTGAATGGTCAATGTACCGGGGATTTAGCTTTTCTCATTTCCTAATTCGGTATGACACCTTTACGAGGTGACACTTTTAACATAACTCAATCTCCAACTTGAAATTCTAAAGTCTTTCGTCTTACATTGGCATAACTTCTTTGCCGGTCTCTGGCAGCTTGCAAGCGTTGTAAATTTTGCACTATCTTTTCAGTGGTTTCATGGATTATTTTTGGTCTCGTAAGTTGAACATCTCCAACTTCGTCCTAGCAAACATGTGATCTGCACTTTTGACCATAAAGTGCCTCAAATGGTGCTGCCTTAATACTGCATCGGTAACTGTTATTTAGAAATTTACTAATGATGGTGTTTTTCCCATCCTTTTCTAAAATCTACTAACACAGCTCGTAAGCATGTCTTTAAAGTGCTTGGTGGTCTTCACTTTGCCCATCTGGTTTGAGATGATTTAGGCCATACTATGTCTAAATTGAGTACCTTTAAGGCACTTGTGTATGATTTCCATGGACGTGAAATGGACTGTTTGGATCGAGATTATTAGATATTGCATCCATTGCCGGAGACTATTTCCTTTATGTATAACCTTGTAAGGGTTTCCATACTATCTATCTCTCAAGTAGGGATGAAATGTGCGGATTTGGTAAGGCGATCGACAATAACCCAGATTGTGTCATGTTCGTTTGATGTTTTGGGTAGTTTTGTGATGAAATCCATTGTTATTCTCTCCCACTTCCACATAGGAATCTCTGGTTGTACTAGTAAGCCGGATGGCTTTTGACATTCTGCTTTAACTCTAGAGCATGTTAAACACTTGCCAACATACTCAGCGATGATTGCCTTCATGTTAGGCCACCAATAGAGTTTCTTTAGATCTTGATACATCTTGTCAGAACCTGGGTGAATGGAATACTTTGATTTATGGGACTCATGCATGATTAAGTCTCTCAGAATACCAAAAAGTGGTAACCAACTTCGGTTTTTAATAGAACAAGTTCCATCAGGACGTATTTCAAATGCTTTGTCCATTCCTCGTAAGTTTTCAGCCTTGATGGTTTTCTTTTTTGAGTGCTTCAGTTTGAGCTTTGAGAATTTGTTATGGTAATTTGATAAAGAATGGTCATAACTAATGATCTAACTAGAGAGTGGTATGATTCGTTATTCCGGCTTAAGGCATATTGCTATGATATTTGCCTTACCAGGATGGTAGCGAATTTCACAATCGTAATCTGCAAGTATTTCTAGCCAACGACGTTGTCTCATGTTCAACTCTTTCTGATCAAGGATATGCTAAAGACTTTTATGATCAATGAACACAGTACATTTGGTGCCATACAAATAGTGTCTCCAAATTATAAAAGCGAACACTACTGCTCCTAATTCGAGATCATAAGTGGTATAGTTTTCTTCATTAGGCTTAAGTTGTCAGGATGCATATGCAATAACCTTCTCCCTTTGCATTAACACCGCTCCCAAACCTTGATGGGATGCATCACAGTAAACAACAAAATCATCATTTCCTTCTGGTAATGCTAAGATTGGAGCTTCACATAGCTTCTGTTTAAGTAGTTGAAAAGCCAACTCTTGGTCTTTTCCACAGATTTACTTCTTGTTTTTCTGGGTTAATTCAGTCAAATACTTTGCAATCTTTGATAAATCTTTGATAATAGCTGGCAAATCCTAATAATTGACGTATTTCGGTGGGTGTAGTAGGATATGTCCAATTCTTAACTGCTTTAATCTTGGCGGGGTCAACATGAAGTCCTTGACTATCAATTAAGTGTCCAAGAAATTGCACGATACGAATCAAAAAACAAACTTTGGAAACTTGGCATCAACTTCTCTTTCTTGAGTAATTCTAGGATTATTCTCAGATGATTGCGTGATCTTATTTGTATTTGAGAGTAGATGGAGAAATATCATCGATGAAACACTATTATGAATTTGTCCAAGTATGGTTTACACCACTCAGGTTCATGAGATAATGAATACAGCAGGTGCGTTAGTTAAACCAAATGGCATTACTTGAAATTCATAATGTCTGTATCTTGTTTTGAAAGCAGTCTTGGGAATATCTTCATCCCTTACTCTCAGTTGATGATAGCCTGATCTTAAGTCAATCTTCGAGTAGACACTCGAACCTTGAAGTTGGTCAAATAAGTCATCAATTCTGGGTAATGGGTAACGATTCTTTATGGTAAGTTTATTCAACTCTCGGTAATCGATACACATTCTGAAAGATCCGTCTTTCTTTTTTACAAATAAGACAAGAGCTCCCTATGGCGAAGTACTTGGTCGGATAAAACCTCGATTTGATAACTCTTGAAGTTGGTTAGATAGTTCCTACATTTCTGAAGGAGCTAATCTATAGGGTGCTCAGGCTATAGGTGTTGTTCCTGGAATTAGATAGATTTGGAATTCTACTTGGCGAACGGGAGGAAGGCCATGTAGATCTTTAGGAAAAACTTCTAGGAATTCTTTGACTATTAGGATATCTTTGAGTCTTTTCTCGTCTGACTTCTTTTCCATTACTTGGGCTATGAAAACTTGACAACCTTAGAATATATATCTTTTGGTTTTTATACAGGATATGAGAATTAGTCGGGTTTTACTTTGGTCACCTTGGATGATCATAGTTTCACCTTTGATTGGCATGTGGACGACTTTCTTGTTACATAAAATTCTAGCATGATACTTGGATAACCAATCCATACCAATGACGACGTTGAAACTACCGAGTTTGATTGGCATAAGATCAATTTTGAAAGGTTGGTTTAACAAAGTCAGAGTGCAACCCTAAATAACGGTGTTTGTGCTTACTAGGTTTTCGTCAGCCATTTCGATATTGTAAAAGGTATCTATTGTAATGGGTAGAATATTTAGCATAGAGGCAAGAGATATGGATACGAAGCTTTTATTGGCTCTAGAATCAAATAATACTCTAGCTAGATGTTGGTTTTAGAAGGAACATACCCGTGACTACGTTCGGGTCTTGGTGAGCATTCTTATCCCTCAGCATGTAGGCTCTTCCCTGGGCATTGTTGTTGTTGGTATTTCAGCACTGATTTGCATAATGTCTTTTCTCTCCACTGGCATGACAAGTAACTGTTACTGGCAGCAGATTACTTCCAGTGGCTGGCCCTTTGTTTCTGCGTTATGTCGATGACCACCTTGTATAAGTATTACCACTTAACAGTTGCAAGGTCCTTTGTGATGCAGAGTGCATTTCTTTACACCAAGGACGGTTTCCCAATTATTACCAATTGTTTTCAGTTGGAGGTCGGCAGAAGTAAGCCCTGAAGATTTCTGTCTTCTGTTCTGTTATGGTTGGTGATTATTGTAGCGGTTGTTGGTGTTGGTGTTACGGTAGTTGTTGTTGTTGAAAGTTCTTATGTCGTCAAACTTTCATTTGTGATCACTTGATACTTGCAGCGGTTTTTGTGTCTTTGTTACTTGATCCATAGCCTCTGGGCTAGTTAAGGCTTCTCTAGAGTTGGAGGTTTTTGGTTTAGAGGCGGTAACATTCCCTTCAATACTTTGAGGCAATCCCCCGATGAAAACTTCCATCATTTTCTTAGAATCTGGCACCATAGTGGGACACAAGATTGCCAATTCCTGGAATCTTCTCACATATGCCTTGAGATCATTCCCCTTCACAGTCAGATGGTAAAATTCGTCTTCCATCTTCTGGACCTCAGTTCGGGGACAGTACTTCTTTATCAAAAGCTTCTTGAATTCAACCCAGGTAATCTTGTAAGCTTCTTCTATCCTAATAGGTTGGGCAAAAGAATTCCACCAGGATAGAGCTTCTTCAGTTAAAGTACCAGTAGCAAATCTTTACCTTGCAGTCTTTCGATACAGTTTACATTGGGAAATCACCGATTCAGTTTGCTCAAACCAGAGATATAAGACCAAAGCGACTTTCCTTTCCTTTGAAGTTGATAGTAGCTGCTCAATGAACTCTTTGTAGCTACATTTTCTTGCTACAGGAGCTTCTCTTGGTCTGGTGGTATTATCAGTATTTGCCATGTTAGCGGCTTGTGCTTCCAGAGCTGCGGAAACACTATCAGCAACTAGTTTCTTGATGGCAGCCTGAGTCATGGCTGGTGCTTCAGATGTTGACGTCCTTTTGGGAGGCATTCTATCAACATTAATACAAATCACATAATAAGAAATGATATTCAAGTCTTAAATTGCAATGCTTATTCTTTGAAATTCTTAAGCATTTTTAACAATAGTGATATAGATACTTATTTGATATGAATTCTAACAAGCATCTAACTTATTAGTTTATTTTCTGGGGTCACGGAAAAGGATTCTAGATGAATGAGGAGATGTACTTTATATGACACTTGTGAATATAAAAGGATCACCACATTATATTTAATATTGAAAACCCTTGCCTTTGTACTGTACATAGTCAAAAATTTGACAATTGTTGTTATTTATACCACACATCCGTGCTAGGTTCTAACGAAGTTATAACTAGATATCTAATATAGTAGTATGTATGGTCCTTCTGGCTGTTCTTGTCTTCATAGTTGCTTTCAGAAAGACTTTCCTTATCTGCTTGTGCTTGGTGACGATCCTGGATATCTTCGATGATTTGTTCTAGATTAGAAATCCTGAAGCGAGCCAGAGAAATCTTGCTGTTATTTCCCAATTGCTTTCTTTGGAGTTTAGCAATTTGAGAACGAGCCTTTTGGAGTTTAGCTTCTAGATTGTCAAAATCTTGTTGTTATGATACCGACCTTTCCAAGGACCTTCTATTTTGTCTTCTATGTGCTCAATGCGGTCGAGAGAGAGTTCATCTAGATGATTCAAAATTTCCTCAATTTGCTCCTCGTGACGTTCCAGACTTGTCTTTTGAGAGCTTTCTCCTATCTCAAATTCTTGAGGTACGGCAAAAGTAGAGGAGGATGATCGGTTACGACTTTGTTTCTTAAGTGGCCATAATTCCTCAGGAAGAAAGAATTCTTAAAGATTAAACATTGGAGATAGCATTGAAGATGGAGGCACAATAGTTGGTGGTGGAATAGGTAATTCTTTAGCATAGTATGCATGCATGACCTTCATATAGGGGTCATCGTGAAAAAGTGAAAGAGTTGGTGAAGCTATTGGAACTAAACCAAATGAGTTTTTTGAAGAGGTAGAATAAGTATTTCCTAGTGAAGCTGGGACATAGTCTAGGGAAGCCGGGATATAGTCAGGAAAGTTAGAGGAAAAAGCATCCTCAATATCGAAAGTAGGGTGGTTGAGAGAAGACATAACTTTGTTAACAACCCAGTGGTAAATATCATAAGTTATTTATATAATAGTATAATAGTTATGTACTTTACATACTATTCGGGAGATGTAGTGGCACGAAGGACTTTCTTAGATGGAAAAAGAAAAGTAGTTATAGTTAAGGTTTCAACCTTGTTCTCCGTGTTAATGATTATCGGCCAATATATAACACCCCCATTTTGACATATATAGCAGCGGAAGCTAATCTGGGGTATTATTTCATAGTACAACAGTCATAATCATAGAAAACGAATCATAAAGAGACGTTTTTGGAAAATTTAGTTATCATTCATTATTTCATCAGAGTTTTTACAAACAGAGGTCCCAAAATCTACATGAAAACATAAAGTTTGAATGATAACAGTTTAGCCATCTTCAAGTCCGTGCCACTCCGTGCCATAAGATGCTCAGTTACCTAAGATAAACATGCTAAAAAGGTCAACACAATGGTTGAGTGAAATTCATAGGTTTATGGTAAATAGTTTGAATACAAGTCATCATAACAGTGGGTTACGTTGTTATACACCCATAAGTGTAATAATTGCAATGAGTACAATTATTATAGAAAACAGTATTATTGCCCTAAGCTCATGACACCGAGACCTTGAGATAATCAATAATCACAAGAAGTTGCCCCAACGGGTGCCTTTGCCAAACACCCGCATAGTGATTCAAATGAAGTGCGTTTGGTTACCAGAAAGTATAGGTACACCAACGGGGAAGTTCAGTCCCAAATAGATCTATTCACAGCATTCGCGCTTACTCCGAAAAGTAATTAACGGTTCATGATAGTGGGGTCTTAATGGAAAAAGTAAGGACTTAGGCAATAATATATCAGGATAGCATACAGTTGGAAAAACACTCATATTCATGGTTTATAGCATGTATCCCCCTCGCGGGTTTATGAAAACATTAGAAGATTTAAAATGCGAGGCTATGAACTCACCTTAACAGGGAAAATCTGATTGATGGCAAAAGTATATCAAGTGAAAGTAACGGCCTCGTCACGCAACCTGGGGTAATATGTCAAGTCTTAGTGTGATTGTTTATCTTTCAAAACTTCATGAAGTTTAACATTTGATTTATTAATTTATGGAAATATTGTATCACTGTTCGGGCCATCATAATTCAGAGGTCATGTAGTAAACGTTTGAGGAGCCAGGACACTTTAAATCGTAAATCCAGCAAACTCGTCAAAACGTATACCCAAATGAAACTCCTCACATGAAGCTCCCTAGTAACGTGATACGATAAAATTTTAAGTTTCTTCAAAAGTTAGTCGATGATAAATTACGTTAAATATATAACGTAATTGTTTTATAATGCGTCGATCGATGATTAATAACGATAAATGTGTCGGGTTTTAATAAAATCGAGTCTTATAATATTAATATATATTTTTATAATTTATATAAAAATATTATATTTTATATTTTTAAGTTTGCAAAAATGGCAATATATACCCTTGGTTTATAAACTTTTACAAGTTTAGTCCTTTATATATAAAGTATATATAATTTAAACCTTTAACTTTTTTATAACTGGCAAAATAGTGCCTAAAGTTATTAACTTTGAATAAATAACAATTTACCAGCCCCTCTGGATATAAATTTTAGAAAGTTACGATATATACCCCTTATGCATAAAACATTTGCAAATCAAGTTCAAAAAAGCATGCCAGCTTATTTTAGGGTTCCAAAATGATATTTTTGCAGGTTATAGCTTTATTAGAATAAGCTAAAATAATGTTCCTAAACATAACAAAAGTTTAGAAAAAGGATTCCTTAGCTAAAAAATCAAAACGGTCCTTTTTAAGGTATTAAAAAAAAAACGCATGGGTTTGAGGATTCAAGGCTTTAACAAGAGTTCATATATGATCTTAAGAGTATTATGAATATTCTAATACAGATTATAAGCTTATTGAACAAGATTTTGAGCTTACTTGAGCTAAAATGGGTCGAAATGGGGTTTTCAGGTTCGTACGCCTAGTAACGACTTCAAGGGTTCCTTTCTCTTGATTCTTGGCTTCTATCTAAGTTATGGAATTTCACTTGATCCTCCTTGGTCTGATTTAAGACTCCATTTGTGTGAATGATGAAATTTGAGGTATGTTTGAAATGGTGGGGGAGTTCGGCTATTTATAGGGGTGAAAACACCTTGGTGCCCAAGTTTGGGGTTTGATTAGTGTCCTAGCTAGCTGAGGTGATTAAAGGATGCTAGTATGATGAGTAAGGTAAGCTAGAAACTAGCTATGAAGAGGTGGAAGGGGTGTGTGGAGGTTCGGATGCCAAGGGGGTGTTTGGAGTGCAACTAGCTTACAAGGAGGTGATGGAAGTGCTTGTAAGGTGCTTAGGGTGATAATAGGTTAGTCATAGAGGTGCTTGAGGTGTTAGGGTGCTAGCTTAGGTTTAAAATGGGTCAAAAATGAAAGAAAATGGGTGACGGGTTGGTTTTGGTTCGGCTTAGGATTTAGGGTTTTAAAACGTGGATTAGGGTTAGGATTAGGGATAGATTAGGGTTTAGGATTAAGGTTTAGTGTTAGGATTAGGTTTTAGGATTAAGATTTAATGTTAGGATTTGGGTTTAGGTTTAGTTTTTATAGTTTTTTAAAATGAAATTAGGTATTAGGGTGTCATTTAGGTTTTTAGGGTTTTAGATTAAGGTTTAGAATGACTAGGGTTTTAGGTTTTAGGGTATAGATGTTGGCTTTGAGTATTGTACCTTGTGTTAAAGTAGTGGTAAGAAATTAGAATGAAAACAGTGAAAAATTAGCTTATTTGAATTCATGCTTCTTGATTTTGTACATTATGCATTAAGGACTTGTACATTGATATAAAGGGAAAATATATTTCAAATTTTATGCATTGTAAACTTGTACACATGCTTTGAATACTTGCACATTCAGTTTATATGTATACATTACATATAATTAAGGTTTTGATATAAACATTTTAACGTTTAAAGCCCGTTTTGATAAAATGTTGTAAATGTTATGTTAAATGGGTAATGTACTTGGTAAAATGATATTAAGATATAACTGACATATATGATGTGAACAGAGATATAAACATAGATATAGAGGCATTGGTGAAGGTGTGTAAGCTCGTTTTTAAAGAATGCAAGTTACGTTCATAATGAATAAAAGCAAAAAAATTCCTGTAAAAAGGTGGTATATATATATAATAATAGAATTACATGCACTAATTTAATAGAATGGAAAATTAAATTGAATGTGAAAAATATTTGAAAACATATATGGATACTTGGCACGAATTTGATCTTCGCGTTCCCATGTAAATTATGGTCCTCTTTTAGAGTTCCATCTTACTTTGACTATAGGAATACGACTTTGTTTTAGTTGCTTGACTTCTCGATCCATGATCTCCACTAGTTCTTCCACAAAGTTGAGTTTGTCATCGAGTCGAAGCTCTTTCATTGGAATGACAAGGGATTCGTCAGATAAGCATTTCTTTAGATTAGAAACGTAGAAAGTACTATGGATATTATTGAGCTCTTCAGGAAGCTCAAGTTTATATGCCACTGGGCCAATCCGTTCAAGGATTTTGAAAGGTCCAATGTACCGAGGGTTAAGCTTTCCTTGTTTTCCGAATCGGATGACACCT
>BQNB010197819.1:0-11183 GCA_026074375.1 Tanacetum coccineum | reverse complement strand
TTTTACCATTTTTTGATGTTATGTAATTCTTTTTGTTGACTCTATTGTACTTTAAGTTTCTAACGTCTTACTATACTCTTTTTTATATATATTCCATCTTTGCCGTTAAAAAAATCATTTTCCTACCCGCATGTGGCAAGTAGTAGACACTTTCCTTTTGGATGTTAGATTTAAAACTCAATAAAAAATAAATACTTTTGGAAGTAAAAAGAAGACGTGTCAAGTAACCATCGAAAGAAAGTATATACTAATTCATACTTTCACATGCTTTTTTAGCACTATCACATTCATATTTTTTATTTTGCGGGAGGTGTATATGGAACCAATTTATTTACCTTTGGGTTTACCTAAAACTAGGGATATGCTTTGTTTACATTTATTTTTTTCATACTTTGAGTATCGTTGGTATCGTATATTTTTCAATTTTTATATTCCTTATGTACTTGATTTTGATGATTATAATATCGGTTATTATTTTGGACAAATGGTACAAAAATGTATCCAACTTAAGGGTCATTTCCAATTAAGGTATCGTATTTTTTTTTTGCATAAAAAGACGTTCAACTTATTTTTTTTGCCAATTTGGGTATTTTCGTTAAATATTTAACGATCATCCATTAAGGTTTTACATTTCAAGTCCACCGGCCGCTACAACCACCACCAACCATCGTCACCACCACCAAATCTCCCCACCATCATCACTACGAAACACCACTTCCACCATTAAAATCATTAGTGTTGGTCATACAAGTTTATTATGTCATACAACTTAGAAATTATTATATATCCGTATGAAAAATATGGAAAAGAAATAGATACACACATAATATACTGTGGCTAATTGAGTACATTCAAAAATAATTATCTCAAAACAGAATGGGTTGGTCGGAGATTTTCTAGAATGGAACCCACTTTTATTCATTTATCACTTATCAAATAATTATGCGACCCGCTATCATTCATTTAATTTTTCTAGACCGACGAACGATTTCACTTATCAAATTCTATGCGACTTCCAGATTTGCTTTAGTTTGCTCGACTCAACATTAATGACTTTAGTGATGGTGGCGGTGCTTGGTATTGATGGTGGTTGGCAGGTTTGGTGGTGGCGTCGATGATTGATGGTGGTGGTAGCGGTGGACTTGAAATGTAAAACTTAACGGATAATCGTTAAATATGTAATGAAAATACCAAAATTGGTCAAACAAATAAGTTGAGTGTCTTTTTATGCAAGAAAAAAAGTACAACACCTTGATTGAAAATAACCCTTAAGTTGGATATTTTTTTGTGTCATTTGCCCTATCAGTTTCCCCTTTTCAAGATTATTTAAATTATTTAATTAGTTGAATAGTGTAGTACGTATATCTTACATGAAGATAATAATTTTGGAAGAGATGAAGTATTACTCCGTACTGTATTACAATAGTGCATATATTATTCTATACTTTTACGTTATGAAGTGCCAAACACCATGGTGCATTGGTGTTTACTAATCTTGGGCCCATTGTTAGATTGTATTTGGATTTTAAAGCAACACTTGTTTACGAATACTTTTAAGCAATAAGAAGAATCTAATATAAACCACTGAATTAGAATCTTACAAATTTTTGTGTGGCAGATATAAGTTCAATGACATTATATACAGTACGTGATTGAGATGCACCTGTCAATAGAAAAGTTGATAGTACATGTTTTCTTTGTATAAACTTGGTATGTCTCCCGTGAATTAAAGAGATCGAAATGTGATACTTGGCGTTAAACATGACAATGAGTTTTACCTTTGGTATCTTTAGTGTTTACTTATGAAAATAGAGTTTTACTATGCCATCTTATAATTACAGATTTAGCGGATTGAATCTGTTACTGGTCTATAATGTCGTGTGCGTGGTTTTTCTTTTATGAAAAAGAAAAAAAAAACAATTTAAGTTAAAGAATTATGTTATATGCTAACAACGTACATCTCTTCATGGTTTATTATCATATACTACGTACCACTAATACGTCAATAATTACTACGTATAATATCATATTATAATTCGAAGGCTTGTGGTATATAGGTATATACAATGAATGAAAACATGTACATTTATGATAAAACGTTTTCTTTTATGAAACGAGGCGTTCTAGCCCGTGCGATGCACTGGGCTCTGTTTTTTGGAAAAATCGGACTTTTACTTCTACGAAGTATGATATAAGTTCATATTTGTGGGTTTTGGTTAGAAAGACGGTTGCAAGTACCGTGCATTGCACCGGGGTTGTTTTTCGGGAAAAATTGAACTTTTACTTATGTGAAAACTTCATATATGTGTGTTGCTCATTGGGAAAAATTGAACTTTTACACTTCTGACATATTATTTTAAAACTTGTTTTTGCTGCGGAGTGTTGTGCATGGAGCATATAGATTGTTGTAATAGTATTTTTTTTTCCTATCTACATGGGTATGAATGAGCAAATATAATTTCCTTAACTTTGTAATGTTGAAGTTTAGGGCAGTACTTGATTTTTAACATCAATTGATAAGCACATAAGTGAATCAAAAAAATTGCTTAAACTCTAATGATATTCGACTTGAAATTGCATTAATGTAGTAGAGAATACACACTTATGAATCTGAGATCTCTACCTATCATCTACAATAATTTCTAAAAAGAATCAATGTCTTATAATCATTCAAATAGAAATGAACCATCAATAAATCACATTTTGTAAAAACACTGGGTTCAAGCAAAAACAACTAAACCAATAAGGATGCAAACCTTCCACTCCCTATTTTTTCATCATCATCGAGCAAAGTACTTTTGAAATCCTTAGAAACAAAAGGGAGAGGCCCAGCTGTATAAAGACTCTTTCTTCCATCATAAGCAAGAAGACGTTTCGCAAGATGAGATTCCTTATACAGTTTCACCAGTTGTGCCATCACTGCACGGTTCACACCACGTGAGGTCACTGCAGGTGTGAGGGTAACCTGCGCAAATCACAAAAGAATATCAGTCTTAGGTCAAATAATAGATAATTTGCGACTACATGATATCCAAATTAGATCATAATATCCAAAGTCCATTCGTAAAGATCACATATGACAGTAGCTCGTTTACTTTGCATTCACATTCTCACAGTTGGAATCTAAATATGCATTCTCATTGGAATTATACATGTTATGTAGGATGGTTAACAAAGTGGGCAGTAGTCAACATTGAATTTACTACAAAACTTATATCTCTAATGTAGTCTTAAAGTAATCTATTTCTAAAATGCATGTCAGAATGGCTTTGTAAGAACATAGAAAGATTCATTTATTTATATGACCCCCCTTATTAAAGGAATAACTAATTTATTTTGGAAGGAATTAGAAAAGGTTGAATGCTTATCTATAGAAACCTTAATACTTTTCCTAATGTCCTATCCTCTTCTAGGTTTGTTATGATGCATAGTTTTAAACTGTGTGACAATACATAGTTGTTTGCTACTAATCCAACATCATATGCATTGTTTATGAAAAAAAATATCTTTCGTATTCAAATTCAAATTAAAGTATGAAGGGAGAAAGGTCAGGAAGGCTTATGTCACACCCCGACAAAGGCGGAAATTCAAGAATGCAACATAATGATCAATCATAACACAAGATACAATATAGAGAAAACTACAATGCATAAACTTCAACTGTTACGAAGACCATCAACCTCGAACAACCTCGAGTGATGTCCCAAATCGCAAACAAATCCATAATCTCTTACAACTTCAATAGCCCACATAGGGGTCCAAATCCAAACTTAAACCAAGATCTTCCAAATACTAAAACCAAATAAAATAGATAAGCAAGACTTCACATGAAAAATCCACACGGGATACTTCTAAGTCTGTTATCACATATCACCAACTTATTCCTCTTTCACTTCACCTGAAAATGATACTCGAAAACGTCAACAATATTGTTGGTGAGCTCGTAGGTTTGACCTTAAACCCAAAAGTTGTGTCAATATTTTAAAACAGTGGACAATATTGCAATATGACAGTGAATATATGCAAACAACCCATGACTTAGCATCCCCGCTAATCATGTAACACGACCTAGCAATCCCGCTAGTCGATCACCATATGTCACTTACGCACCTAAAGGGCCTACCAGTTGGAGCACTAGATTAGGGCAGGACCTCACACATACTAGGGTAGGCGTACCCAGCCGCTCCAATAACCACACAAATACTGGGATAGGCGTACCCCTTCGATCCAAACAATCATACAACACATAATATTCATATAGCAGTCATAAGCACGTATCTTGTCCCAAAAACAAAACCACGTTTCGCACAGTTCAATTCAAAACATTTCAAAACACATTTGAATATCATTTTCCCCCAACGGAAAAACAGTAGAAATGGGGCTACGAGAACTCACCTCAAGCAAGTGTTTAGCAACCAAATCTCAATCACACAAGCAAATGCAACGACGTCCGCACACGACCTAGTCCAGTTAATGTCCCATTTTAATCATTCATTTCCAAAACAGTCTTCACATTTGATGCATAGAGTTTAGACGCGTTGTACAATTACCCGTGACAATTTAGTGGTGTGATGGTTGACGTCTTACCCAAAACATCTTATCAATCCGATAGCTCAATAATACATACTTATACTATTTAAAGAAAATAGATAAGTAATATAAGTAAATATTTATAATAAATAATTATAAATATATCTCGATAAGTCCATTCGGTAACCTTATTCACCGTAAAAATAATCATAATTTGGTTGAAAATAAAACGTTTACTCATAATAAACATATTAGAGAAGTTTCGAGAAAAAATATATTTTTTTCGTCTTTTAGTGAATTTATTAAAATAATTATATAATAAAATAATATTTTATTATTTAAAATCAAAATTACGTTCTTAAGTGAAAATTTATAAGTATAAACTTTTTACAAAATTTCGACATGACCCGTACGTTTATACAACGTTTTCCAAGGTTTTTAACATTTATTTCAAACACTTTTCAAACCTTCGACACTTTTCCGACAATATTCCAAAATCTCAATATTTAACGTTTACTAAAACGTTTCTCCCAAAATAACGTTCAATATCACTTCGTAAATACATTTCACTTTCAAAATTCCGTCAAAAACTCTTAAAACGACTATATATCGCTTATTGGGCTTTAAGGCACAATAAGGGTCCATTAAGGTATTTATATTTCCAAAATACGATCCAAGCCTAAAACCAATGCCCATTTATATACATAAGTTCATACTAATAAGTAAAAAATAATTCGGACCATAATAAGCCCTCCCATTAAGCCACGGCTTAAATGGGCTTATTGGGCCGTGAGTCCATAAGCTTCACAATACATATATTAAGCTTGAAAATACGCTAGTAAGCTACGTATCGCATTTGGTTACCACCATAAGCTATAATATTAGTCCACAAACATACGTCATACTACGAAAATAATCAAAATCACTTCCCTTGTGATTTTTATAGGTGACATGAGCATATAAGCTCAAAATAAGTTACGTAAAGCCCATAAAATAAGCTATACAAGCTATTATCCAAAATAAGCTATTTAGCAACATATGTTATTCAATCATCACAACCACAGTATTAAAACTACAAAAATCTTGTGTTTCTTTTCTTATTCGACGCAAGCCAAACACCCCTTTTTATTCGTTTCGTTTCCAAAAATTGATTTTTACGACGATCAACTTGTACAACTAACATCTATGCATCAATATAAACCCAAAAGGACAAACGAAATTTAAATTTAGAAACTTACAAGATATTATTCAAAAATATAGATTTTGACACAAACCGGACAACCCAAACGTTGTTTAAATGAATACCCAAATACTTGTATCAACCCGGAATATCACGTTCTTGATTAAAGTTAGAAAATTTATGGTGTTTGTGGTGGTTTTGGGTGGCGGACGAACACACACACACACATAAAAGTGTGTGTGTTTTTTTTAAACTAAAATGGAATGAATGGAATGTTGGTTGCAAAAATAGAATATAATGTGTACAATGCTAGACAAAGGAGCTAATTTCATGCCTCCTTGTGTCCCCACCCCCCCACCCCCCCCCCCCCCCACACGTTAGGCTTACAAGCCAAATGATTAGTTCCTAGGAGGGAGTTCGGGGGTCTTTTCTTTTCGTGTCGGGATAACTTAAAAGCTCGGTAAAACTCAACGTAAATACTCCCAAAGTTACTAGATTTTATTAAATTTTAAAATACTTTTCCAATAACTGTGGTATTTTTCCCCCCCACAACCCCGACATATTTTCACTTTAAAACCTAATACAAAAAAAATCCTTTAAAACTCATTTGGACATTAACGGACGTGTCAGGACTCGTTTTTTGACATTTCTCAAAATTCACGGGTCAAACCACCCGGAATACAAATAACATAATAATACCATCCAAAAAGGGATTATTAATCACAATAAACCATAAATCACCATAGTTCTCATAAAATCACCACCGTCAACACGACACAATATTTGAATAAACTGACAAACGTCAAATAGTCAAATGACTAAAATGGAATATTCAGAACACAAAAGGGGCAAAGGTTACAGCTTACATGATGGTGAAAATAAGATGTGGGCAGCTTAGTGGGCGGAATTATACCCCCATTCACTTTCCATTTGAGTGCCCTATAGTTCTATCGCTCAAAATTTCTTTTGATAAAGAACCATGTCGCATTCTTGCTCACCAACTGATTGATTCAATGTATGTGCAGATCTTCTTACTTTTTTGAATAAAGAGCATCAAATCAGCACATAAAAATTTTAAGTAAAGAAAGACACCAAACATGTCAATGTCGTTGATCAGAACAGAGCCTGGCGGATCTGGATCCTCTTATGCACTTGATTCTTTCACATCTTTCAACCACAGAGGTTGTTTTGTTATCGATATGATTTTTTAATTGCAACATATGTATTACTCATAAAAACCACATATATGAGCTCATATCAATGCCTACAAACGGCGCATCGTCTCAACAATTTTTATCTTTAGAATGCGGCTCACCACAAACCTGCATATCAAGTTGGAATAGTTTTGGTACATCACTTTGAGCTACGATTTGATATAGTTGTCCTTAGCCTAGACTCTTATTGCAACAAAGACTCAACTCTTTAGAGCGAAATCATTTAGTAGAAAGTCAATGGTCAGATGCTCTGTCACCACAATGACTCATCCTATAAGTATTCACCTCTGCTCTACATTACTATAGTTTTTTTGGTATGAAGGAAATACAATAGAGATAAAAAACACAATGCAGTTTATAATGCTTTGATATTGATACAATATCCTATTAACATCTGATACTACCTTAAATTTTTCACAAATGAATATTGTTGCTACCACTTAAGGATCTTGTTTGACTTAATTTGCTTTAGACATATTAAAGGAGGATAGAAGCCATTCAAACTAAATAAGTATGAAGGGAGAAAGTAGGAGAACAGGTCATGGGCAGGCTTAACATGATGGTGAAGTTGAGAGATGTCAGCCAACTGGTTGCGTCACATATTTGAGATCACAATGTACGTGCACGTACCTGAGCTCATATCAATGCCTACAAACGCCGCATCGTCTCAACACTTTTTATCTTTAGAATGACCTCTCACCGCAGTCTGCATAAGTTGCTATAGTTTATAGGCTACATCTTTGAGCTATGATTTGATCTAGTTGTCCTTAACCTAGACACTTATTGCAGCAAACGACTCAACTCTTTAGAGTAAACATTTAGTAGAAAGTTAATGATCAGATGCTCTGGCACACAATGATCAGCGTAAGTTTCACCTACTTACATACTATAGTTTTTTTAGGTCTAAGGAAAAAAAATAAAGATAACAGACACAATGCAATATAATGCTTGAAACTGATACGATATCATGTTAACATCTGTTACTACCTCAAATTTTCTCCCAAACGAAATTGTTGGCTACACTTAAGGATCTTGTTTGACTAATTTCCTCTGGAAATACTAAAGGAGGATAGAAGCTGATTTTTTTTTTGGTCATTGTCAATTTGGTTGACATTTTTATGCAAAAAGATATGTTAATGGTCCACCAACTTTTAAAACCAATAAACATGAACTTGTCACCATACCAATTAGGATTTTTAGTATGATATAAATTATGTTGCCGACAATCTACCATCTACCATCTAAGTTTATATATAAGAACACTTAAAGTTGAACAGCTTGTTTGCCTGGGCTATATTCTTCGAGTTGCAAAAGAGCTTGGATATGCAGTAAATGACTTGGCGTCTTAGCTGTCTTAGTTAAGGCTGCGGAATAAATATTTGAACAAAATAGCAAATATGTCCATTAGCGTTATATATTCACGAATATACAATCACAAAATAGTGAAAATACAATTCTTTGATATATCTGTTTTACTATTTTACACTTCGTAAACCTACACATAGATATTAATAAAGGTAGAGAACAAACCGGTTCATTCTATGTTTTGTTGCCAAGAAAAAAGAAAATTACAAATCGCAAATCAATTATGATGCCAAATCTAAGCAGTTAGGAAACTTACTTTTCTTAAGACATTCATCAAACACCTGGTATGCACTAAATCCACCAACACTTTTTTACAACGTCAACCATAATTGTCCTTCCTAATTCACCTTCAATATCTTCATTAACCTGCACCCATTCATTGTCAACAGTAATGCTGCTCTATTTTGCAAATCCAACATGCTAATAACAAAAATGAAAACAACATGAATTTAACTAAATTAGCATACAACCCAATGGTTTATTATTCTTTTAGCCTCATTAGCTTCAATTTAACCACTCAAACCAAGGAAATAAATACCCTTGTTGAAATATACAAAAAAATCAAAACTTTACAACAAAGACAACACTTATTAACCTATAAAAACTCCAAATCCACTAATTAAAAGGAAACCCATATCAAATATCACAAATTCTTGAACCCAATAAGCACACAGACAAAGCAGCATCAAGATCAAATTATTCTTTATAAAGGGTAAAGAATGCTTTGTATACCTCCACCATCTTTTGTATTTGTGGAAAACTAGAAGGGGGGTTGAATAGTTTACCGCTTTTTAATTTAATGTTTATGTTTGTTAACAAAACTTAGATTCGACTTTATGTGAATTCAACACTTGCACAATATAAACAATATACTTATCTAAACAATTAATAGGGTAGTATGAGCAAATAAGGTAAGACAAGAGATAAGAGTAAGAACAATCAAACCACAACGCGAGGATTTATAGTGGTTCGGTAACGAAACACCTCTTCGCCCTACTCCACTCCTCAAGCACCAAACTCGAGAGTTTTCTTCACTATGTCAACAAACTTTCTTATGGCAGAGAAAACCGTACACAACTTTCGCTTATATCAATTTCCGACACTAAGCTAGATGTCGAGTTCTAATCTTAGCTAGAACCAATCTATCATGACTTCATAACTTCTTTACTACTTTCACGACTTCACAACATAACTTCACGACTACACAACTTCTTCACACCTTAGTTTTCTTCACACCACTACTTCGCTACTTCACTTCTACTTTCACACCTAACTATCATAACTTAGATGAATCACTCGATTTAACTATACTTACAACAATAAAAAAGATTTATCTACTACACAACTTTACAAGATTTACAAATTGTGATATAGATGCAACAAGATTGCAATACATACTTGAGGTGTAATACTTCTTTACCTGATGATGGAAGTATTCTTCTCTTGCACTTGAGAAGTTGAGCTTAGATCACTTGAAAACAAAGCTTTATGATTAGATGATCAAAGGATTTTAATGAGATGTGTGGGCTGTTTTAGATCAGAAAGAATGAGTGCAAAATATGAGAAAATAGTGGAGAAAAATACAGTATTTATAGGACAAACTAGAGGAGCGTCTACCTATGGGCGATCCTTTTAAATAGGTAGGCGGCCCTAGACTAGGGGCTCTCCAGTTTGTCTTTTGTGTAGGGGTATTTTCTGGAACTTTTCTAGCCTTTTTAGGTCTGAAAATTTGAATTTCAAAATGTTTATTTTGAATAAAATATTTCTTTTAATTGAAGAAAATGTTTTGTAATGTTTATAAAAATGTTTACAACATTTTATAAAAGTGTGAGGTTGAATAAAAAAAATTGATCATAAAATGCATTAAGCATTTATTTATTCATACCTTTAAGTGATATAATTTTCAAAATGAAAATTTACTACTAATTACTTGTTTACGTTTAATTTTACATTGAACATTTTTATATTTTGTGATTATCAAAACGTAAAGATGTGAAAAATATTAATAATGTTTTTAGGCATTATTTTTATCAACAATCTCTCCCCCTTTTGATGATTACAAAATTAAAACTCATTAAATGTAAATTTATTTTTAAACAAGTATTTAGTGAGTTTTATGTCATTTCTTCCTCTTTTTGTAGAATCAAAAAGGCATCGTCGAGAATTGCTAGTAAAATCTACGGAATAAATGCTCCCCTTTGATGTGTGCTCCCCTTCGTTCAAGGGCATTAAGGAATCGAGCTATGGTTTCTTGGCTACAAAAACGAGTTAGAACAATACAAATATTTCTAACATGTAGCGAGAAGGAAAAATACGGCATAATAATAATGCAACCAACAATAATCATCCATTAAAAGTAAAATAATGTGTGAACCGCACTCATGCATACATAAGGAAAATAAATAACATGCTAACATACATGAAATTTTTAAACTACAAAAAGTCCTATAACTAGTAAAGCTCCATAGGACTTTCTTGCAAAATGGTGGATGGACAATTATTTAAGAAACTAAACATAGAGTATGTTTAGTTTGGAGAAGATTATAGAGTTGGTGGGATGATGGTTGTGAGAGCATATGTTCAATATATGAAAACATATGTTGAAGTTCATCTCTTAACCCAGAAATGAGGGTTCGGTCGTGGACACAACAAATGCATGAATCACCATGCGCTTCGAGTAAATTCTAAGGGATGGGATGCCTAATGATGGGTGGAGAAAGTGATAGTGAGTTGTGATGGACATCTAATGGAGTAATGGGTGAGAGTGAGAGGGTTATTTCCATTGAGTTGGGTGCTTGAGTTGGAGGAACTCTTGGTAGAGGTGATAATAGGGAGTTTAGATACCTATTGGTGGAGGGTGATGATAAGAGAGTTGGTGATTTTGGTGTGTAGTC
>BQNB010197816.1:0-11183 GCA_026074375.1 Tanacetum coccineum | reverse complement strand
CTGTTTAGTTAAAGAGATACCTTGCATCAGTAATTGAACTCTCTCCCATAAATCTTTAGCAACTCTGTGATGATTTACAAGTGAGTAGATATCAGCTGGTAGACCTTGAAGAATGGTATTGGTAACTTTCATATCACAATCAGCTTGAAATTTCTTAGCAGCAAATAATTCAACATATTTCTTTGTTCTGATCACTCCATTCTCCTCAACAGTAGGCCAAATGAGTGGACCATTTTCAGCTGATTCAAGTATCATTCTTTCGTGCTCTATATTTTGCATGTAAAGTTCCATTCGACTTTTCCAAGAATCATACAAGTCCTTGTCCAACATAGGTGGACGATTGTCAGCACCGGAGAGTATCATTTACTCAAGAAGAGTATTCTTTTGTCCAAGTGGAATAACTGAATCCATTTTAATGTGATAAGATAAAAGATGATCGTACAGTGATTGGAGGTTGTTGTGTTAAAGTGAGGTTTGATTGATGTAATTGAGTCTTTGGAATACACGAGATTTTACAATTCTTGATAAAACTAGGAAATCTAGTTTTCACGGGATTTTACAAATCAAAGAACAACCGTATAATTCACCTAATGAAAGTGTATAGTTCTCCAAAGTAAAGTGTATAAATCACCCAAGCAAAATGTATAAATCACCTAAAGGAAGATGTATAAATCGCCTTTAGATACACCGTATAAATCGCATGTGTAATATAACACGTATAAATCGCCTTTGTGATAAAACACGTATAAATCGCCCTTAGAGAATTCACATATAAATCGCCTTTAGGAATCAAACGTATAAATCGCCTTTGGGAACCAAACGTATAATTCGCCTTTACAAACTCGTATAAATCGCCTTTGGAAAGTAAATGTATAATTCGCCTTCACAAATGCGTATAAATCGCCTTTGGAATTTAAACGTATAATTCGCCTTCACAAACACGTATAAATCACCCTAAAGAGAAGAAACGTATAATTCGACTGACCAAACACGTATAATTCGCCTTAACAATTAACACGTATAATTCGCCCTTACGTATAATTCGCCTAATACACTTCGAAACTCAAAAATCAAAAATCTTAAAAAGACTCACTTTTTGACGTTTTTACCTGATTATTCTTGTACTTATTACCTATCTAAGACTATTAAAACCTTAAAAACACAAACTTTAACGTTTTTGACATGAAAAAATTGAAATGAAGATTCTTGGTACAAAACCCTTTTTCTAACTAAAAAGACTCAAAAATATGAAATTGTTGATGGTTTTTCAAAGATTTTCTTGTACTTCTAGCCTAAACTAAGATAAATAAAGAAGAAAATTAAAAGCTTTATGGTTTTTAAACCCTCAAAGGATAAAAATCTCTTGATAGATTCGAACCAAACTACACGAGTAAAAGGGTAGAAAAACGCACACAAAACCTTCACAAACACCTCATGGCTCTTGATACCAATTGTAGAATATCTTAACACATATAGTATGGAATTTGTTTAGAGTTTTAGAGAGAGAGAAAGAGGTGGTTGGATGAACACTTAGAGAGAGAAATAAAGAAGATAATATTAGATTAAGTGTGTGAGAAAAATGAACAACCAACACCCTCTCCATGTATGAAGAGGGTATAAATACTCTATGCTAAACCGATCATGGGTTTACACTTAGGCTTTCCATGTGTCTTTAGCTCGGTTAGCTTACAAACATTATATATGATTACTTCTACGAGCTATGACTAACTATATTGGTAGTGACCGATACTTTTCGTGTTTCTAACAGATTCGGTGCAACGGGGAAGAAAAAAGATGGTCGGAAACCGGCTACGGTTCATGTGGTTCGAGAGAACAATACTTTTGAGAGAATTAATTATGACACAAAAAGAAGTGTCAAAAGCCCTTCTAGATGGTAAATTTCTAAAGAAAGTTATTTTTACTTTGCATATTAGAAACAACTATTAGGCAAAATGTAAGACAAATGGCTAGCAACATGTTTACATATAACAATAAATTATGTGCTTTGGTTTTTACGTATACATGAATTGTATGCTTTTTACATTTACAGAAATCATGTGCTTTGCCTTTTAGTAATTAGCTTATTTGAATGTTTTTTTTGTATGAAGCTGGGAGCAACTTTCTCCAACTATATTTTTGTTTGACGAATACATAATGTTCAACAAAATGCCTAAATGAAAATTTATAATAGATGTAACATTCTAAATGTTCAAAGAGACATGTTTCTGATATGTTACAAAACCTCTACATGAATGCTACATGTCAGGACGTGCTAAACTTTTATTATGTTTGACGTTTTACAGCAGGGCATTGTATGATTGCAGAAACGTCACGTCATCTTGAGCAGGCGGTTTGAAATATTACAAGAAAACGTGACACGGATTCTGTTAATAGTGCAATAGTTATATAAGCGCATGATGTTAAGTGGTTCAAATTATGCTTGCCTTCTACACTTTGCTATTCGACTTTTATAGCTGCTATTAATGAGGACGATGGCACGGTAGCAGTTCTCATAGAAGCGGTCAATGTATAAACCTTGCGACTGAAAGTAAACTTTGACATACCCATATTTGTAAATACTGACATTTAACCAACTTTCCAGATATGTGGTTGTTTTATACAATGACCTTATTGCTTGCCGTGTGTCGTCTGTCCACCACTAATTTAATTTATGTACAATTTGTTTTCTTAACAGGTGTTGATGTTGGTCGACGCACGCAATTCACAGGCGAAAGTAAAGTCAAATCAACTGAACCACCAGCTAGCCTTGCAACTATTAATGTTCTTATTTTTCCGGTAAAATTAAATCTCTAGTTGACATTTTCACACTTTACAATATGTGCAGGTTTAAGAGGTCCGCAAAGAGGTTACATATCTCGAACTTGATTATCAAAGTTAAGACAAAAACTTACCTTTTATTTATTGATGTCATCTATGAGGGTAGTGAGTTGCCTTCACATACATGTATCTATCATACTTCTTCTATATCCTAAAGAGCATTTTGGGACTTTTTCCTCTTCTGCATGATGGGCCTGCCATAGTATATGTAACCCATTAAGTTTTTAGTCTGTTGGTAGTTACCCTTGGTCATCCAAACAGCCCTTGATGAGAGTAGAAAACAATAAAGTCTTATCATCCAATGACCCAAGGTGATCCGTAATGCCTAACTGTATACTATGAAAATGACCCAAGGAGAGAGGGAAATACGTTGGTCGTTACCAATACATAGCCTGAAGCAACGACCCAAGGAGATAGGGAGATGGTAAGGAAAGAATATTAAATCAACGGAAGATGGTGGGACTCGAAGTGTGATAAACTTGGTTTTAGAGTATAGTTTTTCAGTTTTCCAGATTGAATTAATATGGCATGCCAGGTTGTTATTGCCTCTTATCAATGATTAGTAGACATGTTTTTATTTTCCTAACAGAAGGTTAAAATTACATGTATTGTGTGCTTGATGAGGTATATTATATCTAAATGTGATATTGAACGGAAGTTTTTCCTATCACACAATATAAGTATAGATAAACTAATTTACCCGCGTAATACATAATGAGACTTTACTGTGTACTATTTCAGCAGAATGCATGCTAAAATTTGGTCATCCAAACATCCCTTGATGAGAGTAGAAAACAAAAGTTATATCCTATATAGCATGTCAAATACTGCCAAAACTGTTTCAGCCCTTTAGCATGATCCTTTTAACCCGATTTTCAGATCCAGTCGTTTGGCCTAATGTTTCTTCTTTTTCATTCTAGATATATCACAACAAAATCAACACAGATTCTACACACATCCTTTACATACTCCAAGCAGGAAATTCAAGTATGAGGAATAAGATGGGATCGATTTGCGAAGTCCATAAGCACAAAAAAGGTAATACTACATTTTTTATACAAATTACACATATATACAAATTAGTTCTTTAGATTAGGGTTTGTCATGATTTGGGGGTTTTATTAATTTTAGCTTTTTTTAATAAATTTAGTAGTTTTTATAAACTTTTGGGGTTTTTTGTAATTCGTATGATTTGATTTTCGATCAAGGGCTGCTACAGATAGAGCTACCATGTGGGATAAACTCAAGTAGAGTTCGTTTCAGTAAATGTGTAAAGTTGATTAAATTGTGTAATTATAGGATGTTAAACATCAACTAGATTTTGGATGTTTAAGTTTGTTTTTATTGTCGCAAGTTGAATGACAATATAACGAAGTCTCTTTATGGATAAGATTGGGTGCAACGGGGAAGATAGAAGATGGTCGGAAACCGGTTATGGTTCATGTGGTTCGAGAGAACAATACTTTTGAGAGCATTAATTGTGACACAAAAAGAAGTGTCAAAAGCACTTCTAGATGGTAAATTTTTAAAGAAAGTTTTTTTTATTCTGCATATTAGAAACAAATATTAGACAAAATGTAAGACAAATGGCTAGCAACATGTTTACAAATAACAATAAATTATGTGCTTTGGTTTTTACATATACATGAACTGTACGCTTTTTACATATACAGAACTCGTGTGCTTTGCCTTTTAGTAATTAGCTAATTTGAATGTTTTTTGTATGAAGTTGGGAGCAACTTTCTCCAACTATATGTATGTTTGACGAATACATAATGTTCAAAAAAAACGCCTAAATGAAAATTTATAAGAGATGTAACATTTTAAACATTCAAAGAGACGCATTTCTGATATGTTACAAAACCTCTACATGAATGCTACATGTCAGGACGTGCTAAATTTTTATAATGTTTGACGTTTTGCAGCAGCGCATTGTATGATTGCAGAAACGTTACGTCATCTTGAGCAGGCGGTTCGCAATATTACAAGAAAACGTAACACGGATTCTGTCAATAGTGCAATAGTTATATAAACGCATGATGTTAAGCGGTTCAAATTATGCTTGCCTTGTACACTTTGCTATTCAACTTTTATAGTTATTGTTAATGAGAACGATTGCATGGTAGCAGTTCTCATGGAAGCGGTCAACATATAAACCTTGCGACTGAAAGTAAACTTAGACATACCCATATTTGCAAATAGTAACATTTAACCAACTTTCCAGATATGTGGTTGTTTTATACAATGACCTTATTGCTTGTTGTGTGTCGTCTGTCCACTACTAACTTAATTTATGTACAATTTGTTTTCTTAACAGGTGTTGATGCTGGCCGACGCACACAATTCACAGGCAAAAGTAAAGTCAGATCAGCTGAACCACTAGCTAGCCTTGAAACTATTAATGTTCTTGTTTTGCCGGTAAAATTAAATCTCTATTTGACATTTTCACACTTTACAACATGTGCAGGTTTAAGCGGGTCGCAAAGAGGTTACATATCTCGAACTTGATTATCAAAGTCAAGACAAAAACTTACCTTTTATTTCTTGATGTCATCTATAAGGGTAGTGAGTTGCCTTCACATACATGTATCTATCATACTTCTTCTATATCCTAAAGAGCATTTTGGGAGTTTGTCCTCTTCTGCATGATGGGCCTGCCATAGTATACGTAACCCATTGAGTTTGCAGTCCGTTGGTCGTTACCCTTAGTCATCCAAACAGCCCTTGATGAGAGTCGAAAACAGTAAAGTCTTATCATCCAACGACCTAAGGTGATCCGTAAAACCTAACTGTATATTATGACAATGACCCAAGGAGAGAGGGAAATACGTTGGTGGTTACCAATACGTAGCCTCAAGCAACGACCCAAGGAGATAGGGAGATGGTAAGGAAAGATATGAAACCAACAGAAAATGGTGGGACTTGAAATGTGATACACTTGGTTTTAGAGTATAGTTTTTCAGTTTTTTGGATTGAATTAATATGGCATACCAGGTTGTTATTGCCTCTTATCAATGATTAGTAGACATGTTTTGTTTGCCTAACAGAAGGTTAAAACTACATGTATTGTGTGCTTGAGGTATATTATATCTAAATGTGATATTGAACAGAAGTTTTTCCTATCAAACAATATAAGTATAGATAAACTAATTTACCCGCGTAATACATAATAAGACTTTAATGTGTACTATTTCAGCAGAATGTGTAACACCTAAAAATCAGGTTTTAGGTATTTTATTACCAGAATGTCATTGCGTAAGTTTGACTACGATTTTATAACTTTGAATGTTTTACGTGATTGGTTAGTCAAACTATAAGTATAAATATCAGTTAAATGGTTTTATAAAGTATTATGTGGCCTAAGTATTAAAGAAAAAAACTTGAGGGACCATTCTTGCCACAAGTGTAAAGTTATATAGAGGCTAAAATTACATGAATGCCCTTGCGTCTTGATAACTCATAAATCTAGAAATTTTCCACAAAAACACACGTATATGTGTGTGTTGGCAAAGTTGTGTTTATCAAGGGAGGAAAAAAGGGAAGAGCTAGAAAACCCAAAAATGAAGAAATCACCAATTATGATGATTCAAGATAGTTCTTGAGATGTTGGTGCTAGATATATGATGCTATAAGTCTTCCTAAATAATCTCCATCAAAGGTATGAATTTAATTCAAGTTAAGATTTCATGATCATGTTAGAATTTTAGGGCTTTAAGTTAAAAAGTATGTTAATGAAGAATTTAATCATGTTTGCCATGTTAAGTACATTGTTTATGATCATTGGCCATGTTAAGTATGTTTATAGATTAGATAATGATTAAAATTCAGAATTAATAAGTTGTGGAGTGGTTGTCTAGAGAATTAAGCTAATCCATGGTTTTTGATGAAGTTTATGTTTTGTGATAATTAAAAAGGGTGTTTGGCTTAAGGCCAAAATAATGATTAAACTAGTGAAATCGCTTATAGACCAGTTGGAAAATGATCTTAACATGTTTAACAAGCTGAGATATAATTTTGGAAAAGGTTCGGATAGTTTAGTATGAGTTTTGGGTCGTTTTGGTGATGTTCCAATTTAGGACAGCAAGTTGTGCAGAATTTTATGCCAACTTTGAAAGGCCGTAGAGAATAAACCGTTTATCGGATTGACTTGAGGTCAGGACCAAATTTTATCCCTTTGAGTCTACTTTCTAATTCAATTGGTTTCACTATATGAGTACAAGTTTAAGTGGGTTAAATCTGCAATTTACAGCAGACTGTCCAGAAAACACAGATTTTGTATTTTCACAAAAGTTAGCAAAAAGGATGTAAATTATGTGTATGGATGTTCTAGCAAGTCTAATGACTGTAGAACGATATGTTTATGTGTTTAGGGGATCTTGGAAGTCCAAGAATGCCCGAGGAATGCCTAAGCCAATCGAGGTGAGTAACGGAATTTTAGTTAACATGTTTAGTAGATTAAACGTGTTTAATATATATATATGCCTTATCATATCTCAAGTAATATTTAAGTCAAGTATTCACGTGACCTTAGTGGTCAAATATGCAAGTCAAATATCATGTTGACCCATGTTATCTTATTTAGTATATGTTGACCCGTTGGGTCATATTTAGTATTATGGCGACCCGTTGGGTCATATTCAATATATATTGACCCGTTGGGTCTTATTTAGTATCATGACGAACCGTTGGTTCATATTCAGTATATGTTGACCCGTTGGGTCATATTTAGTATTATGGCGACTCGTTAGGTCATATTCAGTATATGTTGACCGTTGGGTCATATCTAGTATTGTGGCGACCCGTTGGGTCATATTCAGTGTATGTTGACCGTTGGGTCATATTTAGTATTATGGCGACCGTTGGGTCATATTTAGTATCATGACGCACCGTTGGGTCATATTTAGTATTATGGCGACTCGTTGGGTCATATTCAGTATATGTTGACCGTTGGGTCATATTTAGTATCATGGCGACCCGTTGGGTCATATTTAGTATTATGGCGATTGTTGGGTCATATTTAGTATCATGACGCATCGTTGGTTCATAATCAGTATATGTTGACCATTGGTTAATATTTAGTTTTATGGCGACCCATTGGGTTATGTTCAGCTTAGCCTTAATTTATATATGAATATTACGTGTGAACAATTCTGGACTTAGAACAGTTTAGTAATAAACTTAGTCTCAGTCAATCCTCTATGGAATAGTACTGCTTTAAGTACATTAGTCAGTCCCGAATGGGGATAAATTCTTTATGCAACACACTCAGTCAGATATGCACTCAGTCAGTATGTACTTTACGCACTCAGTCAGTTATGCACTGAGTCAGTATGTGCTTTACGCACTCGGTCAGTTATGCACCCAGTCAGTATTTGTTTTACGCACTTAGTCAGTATATGTTTTACGCACTCAGTCAGTATGTGCTTTACGCACTCAGGCGGTATGTGGTTTACGCAATTAGGCAGTATGTGCTTTACGCACTCAGTCAGTATGTGCTTTACGCACTCAGGCAGTATGTGATTTACGCACTCAGGTAGTATGTGCTTTACGCACTTAGTCAGTATGTGCTTTACGCATTCAGTCAGTATGTGCTTTAAACGCTCAGTATTGTGCTTATGCACTCAGCCAGTGTTTTATATGTACTCAGCCAGTATATTGTCTTATGCACTCAATGTAGTCAGTTTGTATTTTAGTTTATGATTCAGTTCAGTTTTCGTTATCTCGCTAAGTCTTATAGACTTACCGTTCTTAGTTTCATGTTTTGTAGGTTTGTAAGATGAGACCAAGCTATGTGTTAGTTGGGGCGTAATGGGTTAAAATGGTGCAGCTCATGGGTTAGGTAATGAGCTTCTCATTTCCATCATTTGTTATCAGTTTGGAATGCCCTAAAGCAAGACATTATCAGTAACAAGTTTTTATAGTAAAAGTCATGTACTTTTCATAGTTACAATTTTAAAGGGGCGTTTGGAATAAGCCCGTTTACATGTGAAAGTTATGCTTCCACTTATTTTATTAACGTATACATATTTTTAGACATATTATATATTATAAATGAAATGTGTTCAAAAAAAATCTGGGCGTTTCAAGTTGGTATCAGAGCGATGATGGTTTGAGAGATTTTAGTATCCACCATTAGTAGGGGATGCTTAGACTTAAACCGATTGCTCGATATTGAATACAGAGTTAGGTTCATCGCACGTTTATATGTTTATCAGTACACGGATTATGATTATCCGGATTGTAGCTATTTGGCTCATGTTTGTTAGATATGTAGCTCATGCTTAGCGATGCATACTAGTTGATGTGATTAGCAGTGTATATCAGATTATATAAGTTTCCAGATATAGACATGTAATGCATAGTACATCTCATATATTAAATAAAGTTTCAGATCATGAACCATATGTTCACGATATAGAAGGCATTCAAAATCAATATGCATTGATAATATAGCAGCATGTAGTTAGTATTCAGATAAGATCATGTGTAGTTATATGATACATTTTAGTTTTGTAACTTGGGGTAAATTATGATAGCAATAAGTTCATGGTTATATGATGTGATTATTATGACGTCTGATCAATGTAATAATATTTACATGATATAAGAATGAGGTTATTAAGATTATAAGGTATCCAGGGAAGCTTACTAGAACGGTTATGTGGTTAATCACTGGGAATTTCATTGTAAAGTATTTTAGCATGTGTAGAATGTAACCAATATTCAGAAGGGTTACAATATTGAGACAAGATAGAATATGACAAAATAAACGCATATTATAACACCCTGTGTTTTCAAGTCATTGACGACGTCAACAAATCCGCAATGTACCTTTTGTATTGTACGCATTTACTTGAAATTGTAAACGTTAGGTTAAATCGCGTACGCCAAAAATTAGCGTTCAATGTAAACGGGCATCAAACAATTAAATGTTTACATCAAGCAAGGGTTATATAATTATTTTGAGGATAATTAGGGTTTTCATAACTTCATAATATGTTTCAACTTAAAGAAATACATAAGACATGTTAATATTGATTATGGACTTTTAACTTTGTTCATTTTATTTTTATCGGATACGTAAAGTGTATACGTTTCGCGATAAATTGCGTTTAGGCACTCCCGGAACCACGAAAACTTTTCTACGCTTCAACAAATACCCACGTTTATACCCAATACCCAAAATTTACTCAATATTATCATACATATACACCTAAAACCGGATATGGAGAGAAAAGACCAAGAAATGCAAGTTTAAAACACAATTCCATGTTTTCATGGGATGTTCTCTACTATTTGAGGACATACCCCATCCCTACCATCCTTTGACTAATAACCATGACCTTGGCCATCCCTAGGACACCCCTTATGTCTCCTTGACCAATTATGCTAGTTTATTACTTATATATCATGCAAGCAACTAGCAACTAACTCATACACACTTCACACTTAGATAAAATTCACAAATCACTCTCTTTTCCTTCTACATATGCTACGGCATACATACACCTTCCAACCAAATCCATACAAAATTTTCTACAACCCTTACACTTCTATATACACATATCCTAAGATGTACTAAGGCATTTGCAAGCATTGGTTAACCATTTCCAAGTTATAATCAAGAAAAAGGAAGCTAGGGTTTAGTTAAGGAAGCTAAGGGTTTATAAAGTGCAAGTTTGGTTTTTGTGGCTAAACAAGGGTTTAGCACTTGTACATCATCATCATCATTCTTCTTAAGGTCCATTTAAACTCTTTATGTTGCTATAACTTTCATTATTATGCATATGATATTTCTATTTAGCTTAAATCACCATTTAGGTTTTATTCATGAAAATGAAGTATATACTTGAAATGATCATTTTACACACTTATATATATGTTGTGTTATTACTTACATCATGTTAAAAAGGATGAGAAAATGTTGTATCATATGGTTTCGGTGTAAACATGATTATGGATTAATTAGGGTTTTCATAACTTCATAATATGTTTCAACTTAAAGAAATACATAAGACATGTTAATATTGATTATGGACTTTTAATCATGTTAATAGAACACTAAAATAAAGTCTCATGGAAAGAAATACACTTGTACACTTATGGTTTATATGTAAAAGTGACTAAGTATAAACTTGTGATAAAAAGGTTAATTATGAAAGTTAAGGGTTAAAAGTATAATATGGACTTGGTAAACTTGGACATTTGAGGGCTATTATGGTCAATGGACACTTAATATAAGTATGATTTATAACATATATAGTTTATGAGACTTGTGGTAAAATACAAAAGTGGTAAATAATGGAAACAAGGATTAAATATGGACTTATCCAAGCAATGTAAAC
>BQNB010197814.1:0-11183 GCA_026074375.1 Tanacetum coccineum | reverse complement strand
CCTAGTCTCAAAACCGGCTTCAGCAAGGGATTGTTGGTATGTTTTGGATGTCGACATGTCTTAAGATTCAAAGATTGGATCTTTTTAGACGAATATGAGTGAGATTTGTGAGAAAATATCGAAACTCGGTAACAGTAGTCAAATTCGGTAACACAGTTCACGGACAACACATAATCTGAAAACAAATACCCTTCTTGAATAGTACACTATCAAACTCGGAAATCTTCAAATACTAAACTCGATAAACTGGAAACTACTCAAATTCGGTAACACTATTCACTATAAACTCGGTAATCCTATATGTTAAAATCCAACAATTATGAATTATTAATAACCACAAATTCGATGAAACCAAATTTTATGATGATTAGATAATCCAAATGTTCTAAAAACTCAAATTCGATAGATCTGAATTTGACTACCGAGTTTAGTAAATCTTTGAAAAACCGATTTGTAACACTTCAAAACACGATAAAACCGTGAAATGAAAGTGTAATATGACTTGGAAAGCTTATTACCGAGTTTTAGCTTAGTAGAATTCCCTATATTACAAATTCGATAAAACCGAATTTATGAACTTAACAAACTCGATAAAACCGAGTTTAATATCGAATTCCTAATAAATGAATTTTGATAGAACCAAAAGATCGAATATATCTATTAGACTGATGTTTCTTACTGAAATTACCAAATTTACAATTCAAAATCACTCTATCGAGAATGCCATGCTTCTACCAAAACTCAAAACCACGCTTTCCGAGAACGAAATGAACAGTTCTGAGATTACAATATCGTCCAAAAACTCGAAATCACAGTCAAAAACAATCTCGAAACCTCAATAGCACCTACCGAATTCGGAATCCTTCATTTCTTAATTCTCGGTCGAACAAAAACACGCACAAATCATGCACTCTACTTCTCTATTGGCGATTGATACCACTTGATAGGTCACATGAATATTGAATCAATCATATCAACATGTAAGATTAGAGAGAATAAGTTCAAGTGAAGGGAAAATTCAAATATTATTATGAAGGGAAAATTAAAAGTTGGTTACAAGATCATTACCATCTAATAAAGATTAGAGGGCTATTTATAGGCAAAGGGAGGGAGGCTTCCCTTCCTTATTTTCTAACTTGACAATACTAGTCCCTAGACTTTGGATATTATGTTATTTCTTACTTAAAGCATAATAAACCTTATTACAACCTATATTAAACTAAACAAAATAAAGTCTAATATCAAAATATAATAAAACTACATAATCGACACTTTTCATAAACCTAACATTAAATCTCAAAACCTTTAAGATATTGCCCAATCTTTGTTTTAGGCTTAAGGTACACGTGTATTAACTTTACAACTTCCATATATATGACCGAATTGTGGAATTCTACTCGAAAAACCCTAAATTCAACCTAATTTTTGTCACCATCAAAAAGTTGATAAAAAGATAAATTGATTGAGGGGTTTTGGTCTAAATGGGGTCTAGTTGTTGTGCCCAAAACAGTTTTAAATGGGGTTAACTTCTTCATGGGTTTTGATTGATTCTTGATGTCGAAAATGATTGAAAATGGGCAAGAACTTGAAAATATTCATGGGTTTGGGTTTAGAATTGTTATAATGACTGTTTGAGTGCATTTGAGTGTTTATTTAACATGCTTGTGTGAAATCTTGAATCTTTTAGTTTCTTGTGTTCATTCGGGTCGAACATGTCAAGAATCAAGATTTATGTGGTTAATTCATATTAAAATGACGTTAAAATGATATATTGATGCTCTATGTTGGTGTTTAAATGGTTATTGTGGCTTAAAAGGGTGTTAAATGTTTATGAAAAAGTTTGCATAGGCAAATTATACATATAGATATCTACACAGGCGAACAATACATAGACTTTTATTCAGGCGAACAATACGTAGGTGATTAACAAAGGCAAATTATACGTTTTGCATTTTCACATGCGAACTATACCTTTTTGCATAGGCGAACTATACGTTCATTAGATACACAGGCGAACTATACTTGATTTTTTCTTGTAGATCTTATCTTGTTATCTTGGTAATGTAATCCAATAACCTTATCTAAGTATAATTTATCCCTATCTTGTCACTTAGTGATTAACTTAGGTATATTTTTCCTTAGATATCTCTAGTAATTGCCTTGATTTCAATAGTTAGCCTATAGTTAATGTGGTATATGTGCATGTGTGTCTCGTGTTTGCATGTGTATTGGTTCTTTGCATTATATGCATGTGTATCAATTTGTTGCTAAGTAATTGTTTGCCTATCCCTTGTTGTAAATCCTGTCCTAATCAATAATCGTGCACCATGGTCTAAATTATCTATCTGTTATATATATATTTGTTTGTATATGAATTGTTTGTGACAAATCTTAGCAAAATCATGTCTTCCATCACCACTCAACAAACCAAGCTTGATCTTGAGCTTATTCCCAAGGAAAACATACTTAATATCGGAAAATGCAATGGAAGAATCCCTCGCAGGTTGACACCAAGAGAACCCACATTTCAAGTCGTTCTGGATGCTATCGCTCTCACTCCATGCTATCCTGCATTTCTCATCACTGCGGATGTCCCTAAAGTGTACATGCAGCAGTTATGGAATTCTGTGTACAAGCATGACACCTTCTATAGATTCAAGATTAACAAGAAGAAACGATTCAAACTTACTTTGGAAGTCTTCAAAGATATCTTTCAAATTTTCCCAAGAGTACAGGGTAGAGACTTTGATCCCCTTCCCTCTGAAGAAGACACAGTGTCTTTCTTAAGAGAACTCAGTCATACTGGGGAGATCAACTCACTTAATGATGTTGTTTTCGATCAGATGCATCAACCCTGGAGAACTTTTACTGCTATCATCAATAAAAGTTTATCTGGAAAGACTAGTGGTCTTGACAAGCTTCGTCTCTCTAGAGCTCAAATCCTTTAGGGTATGTTCCATCAGAAAAATCTAGACTATGTGGAATTACTTTGGGAAGACTTCATCTACCAGATTGAAAATAGAGTCTACAAAAAGCAAGAAAAGATGTACTACCCTCGTTTCACCAAAGTTATCATTCACCATTTTCTTTTTCAAGAAAAGTCACTCTCCTGGAGAAACAAAATTGGGATGCACACCTCCAAAGATGACTACTTGATTAACTCCTTAAGATTTGTCTCTGCAAAAGAATCAACTCAAATCTATGGAGCTATTCTTCCTGAATGTTTGACCAGTCCAGCAATGAAGGAAAGTAAAGAAGACAAGACTTATCTTGGCTATGCTACAGGTGTTGTGCCTCCCAAAGTTGCTAGAAAATTCAAGAAAGCCTCTGCATCTAAGAAGGACAGTGATCTAGTCCCTGTAGATGAAGAGCCTGTCAAAAAGGGAAAAGATTGAAGACACCTGCCAAAAAGTCTACTTCTAAGCCAGCAATAGGTATTGTCATCCGAGAGCCTCTTGTGGAAACAAAGTCAAAAAGAAAGGAAAAGGAAAAGGTGGATGTAGCTCATGGAAAAGGAATAGAGTTGTTATCTGATGTAGGTTTGACTGAAGAATCTCAGATAAAAGAAGTTAAAAAGAAGAGCTTAAGAGACTTCCACAAGACACATCCTAGTGGTTCTAGTATGATTGCCGAAGATCCACCAAGTGTTGAAAAGATCACTCCTACTGTCACAAGTGAAGGAACTGGTGATGGGGTTCCCGATGTGACAAAAGATGACTCCACTGAGAGTGAATCTGAGTCTTGGGGGTAATGATGAAGACGATAGCAACAATGAACAAGAATCAAGTAATGATGAAAGTGAGTCGGAGAATGATAGTGAAGAGAAAGCATCTGATTTGGAGCAAAAAGAAGAATCTGATGATGATGATCAAGAAGATGAGGAGTTTGTTCATACTCCATCCCCATAGATGATAAAGATGAGGATAATTTAGAATAAAAAAGTGATGATGTGAGTGAAGAAGATAAGGGAATAGATGATACTACCGACCAATTTGATGATGATGTAGACGCAAGATTGGAAGAGCCCACTCAGACTGGTAAAGAGGTTGTTCAAGGTGAAGGTGTTGATGTTGAAATGATTGGTGCGCTCAACAAGGGGAATGAAATTTTGGAGACTACTCAAGAACAAGTGGTTGATGATGCTCATGTGACAATTTCTCATTTACAAAGAAGACTGAGTTCCTGCCTACTGTTCTTCTCGTTCATCCGACTTGGCATCAAAATTCCTAATTTTTTTAGATATTCCTCATATTGATGCAGAAATCGTTTCTCCATTTGATGTTCCAGTTCAGCGTGAGGTACCAAATACTCAAACTACTACACTCCTTCCTATACATGTTTCTGTCATCACAACCATTCCTCAATCATTACAAACCTTCACTCCTCTACCTCTTGTATCAACTCCTACTCCTCCGCCGACAATTGAAACTACAAATCCTCTATCAACACTTCCTGACTTCGCATCAGTATTTCGATTCAACGATAGAATAACAACATTGGAAAAAGAAGTTGCTGAAATTAAAAGACCTCGACACACTCAAGTGACTTATTTAGTTGATGAAAATCTAGACACAGGTGGGAGAAACTAGATAAATCATTCATGAACTTTCTTGCAGAGTCTTCACGGCAAGAATCAAAGAGCAAGTAAAAGGATCAGCTTGACTCAGATTCTACCCAAGAAGTGTATACTTCGGCTCCACTGTGATCGAAAAGTTGATTAAGATTATGATGAAGTTACTCTAGTAATGTGTCATCTCATCCACAATCTACTTATGAGGTGCATGCTACATTACTTTAAGTTGAGTTAAAGAAGATCCTTCTCGACAAGATGGAGAAAAGTGAGTCATATCTGACGGCTCCCAAACACCGAGATTGCTATGATGGTTTGAAAAAATATTTTGCTCTCGACAAAGATTTCTTCTTCTCTTATGATGTGTATTCCTTGAAGTGAAGCAGCAAAGACAAAGACAAAGATGAAGACCCTTCGTGGATCAGACGAGGGTTAAAGAAGATAAGGCTAGCAAAGATGCCAGAACCAACCACTGGTCCGAAAAATAAAGATTCAAGTTCTGGCTCTCCAAAGGCTCCAAGTTCAACCAAAATCTTTGAATGTATTGTTCAATCAAAGGAACCAGTGTTCGAGGTAGCAAACTCAGACATGCCACAAGATCAAGAAGGGAATCTGGGTGATAATGATGATGAACCAAGGAAAGAGACTGCCTCTAGACGTGACTGGTTCAAGAAACCTACACCACCTCAAGAACCCACTGACCCTGACTGGAATATTGGCAAGACTACTCAGGAAGGACCAACTCAAAATTGGTTAATGACTCTTGAAGCTTCTACTTCTACTGATAAATCGTTGAAGGGGGGGGGGGGATAAAAAACCCCTTTGATGAATGATTGAGCATCTTCAAATAGACTTCTCTGGATACATCTTGAATGGGCTGAAAATTAAGAATTTAACTCAAGAAATCCTGCTAGGACCAGCATTCAGACTACTCAAAGGCACACGCTCTAATTATGCTGAACTACAATTCGACTTTGGAGAATGCTATAAGGCTCTTTTAAAAAAGCTTGATTGGGAAAATCCTAAAGGCGGTGACAATCCATTTGATCTTTCCAAACCCCTTCCTTTAATCATACGTGGAAATGGTCAAAAAGTACCGTTCGAATTCTTCATCAACAATGATCTCAAGTATCTACAAGGAGGAGTTTCGACTATGACATTCACGACGTCTACTACTAAGTCAAATACCGCTAAGTATGATCTACCATGCATTGAAGACATGGTTCCAAACATATGGAGTCCTGTTAAAGTTGCTTATGATAGATATGCGTTATGGGGGATCTCGCATTAGAGACAACAACGTAAGTCCTTCTATGCATATGCAAGAGGCATGTAATCAAGACGAGATGTATATTCTACAAAGCGTATTCTGGCAGTCACTCACGTCAAGGTAATGAGGAAACATGGGTATGGGTACTTGGAAGAGATTGTAGTGAGACGAGCTGATAACATACTATACAAATTCAAGGAAGGTGACTTTCTACGACTACGGATCAATGATATCGAGGATATGTTAATTCTTGTGGTTCAGAATCGGCTCACAAATCTTTTAGGGGATGACGTTGCTGACTTCGCAATAGCACTAAGGATGTTCACCAAAAGTCTGGTTATTCAGAAGCGAGTCGAGGATCATCAACTTAGAGTTAAAAGTTATCAAAAGAATATCAACGTCACCAAGCCTGATACTACAAGACCAGATCTCAGAAAAAGGCACCCGTACACTCTATACAAAGACCCTTAAGGATTCATTTATGTCGACGACTACAAGAGGAACAGGTTGATGCGCTCTGACGAATTATACAAGTTCAGTGATGGCACGTTAACAAGACTTCTTTCTTCGCTCGAAGACATTACCAAGAATATCGACATGGAGTACTTGCCAAAGAGAAGGTGGAGCAACTTGTAAAAGAAAAAAAGCTTATTTCATGATCAAAGACATCAACAAGCTACTGAAGGAAAGAAGAATGATGAGGAGTTTAGAGAAATTTGTCGGTGGTAGACTCTATGGAACTGACCTCGGACTGCTGTAAAGAACAATATGACTTCGTCGTATTATGTTCATATCTTAAAGGTCATTTCGTATATCATAAACTTGTGAATTTGTAAATATGTAGTGTAGACTTTTGGTGATAATAAGGTGTGCTCGAGTATAAAATTTTCAAGAATTTCTAAGCAAATTCAAAAAAATTCAAATTATTATACTCAACACAGTCTTATACCCTCAAAACTTGAGGGGGAGCATTAAAATGTTCCTAATAGTGATTATGTAACATTTTGTACCCTAACGTTTAATCAATTGATATCCAAAATATCAAATGATTAACATCTTGGATAAGGGGAGAAAATGTGATTAAACTGAATCTTAATTGTATTGTCATGTGATCGTATAAAATGGACTCAACGTACTCCAACACTTAGCATGTACTACGATTACGGTGCACATGTTAAGGGGGAGGTTTTAGTAATGATGAAAAACTCTCAAAGTGTAAATCTTTTAATATTTATATCAAACACTTTGATTGAACTTTTTAATGATTTTGGTTTTGATTGTGATGGAATACCCCTAAAGACCGACCATGTACTTAAATTTATGGAGTTATAAGGTGGTTAGGCATAGGTATTCAAATCCTATGATCCAACTAGAACTAAAGGATTATTACCCGGATATCTACTAGATTGTTAGAAGTACTTAGTATATACAAAAGGAGAAAAAGTGAGAATCGGGAATAATGCGGACTGAGATGGAGCTATCACTGGAACAACCCCAAAAGGTTATTAGTTATGAGTCTCGGTAAGCATGAAGGGGTTAAGAATGAAAAGAATGTAAGGATAAAGGTGAAATTGAAAGAAGCCCTCCATACTTAGGCAAAAACCGGGTTATAACATAAACTATCGGTAAAACACTAAGGTGTTGTCTATGACATTGGTAGACTAGTCATGGCCCCCCCGCCCCCTCCCCACCCCACACTGTGCGCTTTTGCACAACTCCTCCTAGCCACTCAAGTCTCTCCAACAAGACTCTTGTTTCATTTCTCACGAGATTACAGTATTTCTATCAACTTTCTCACTCCGAGTTAGTTGATATTAAAAGGTGTCCGTCTGCTCCAGCCTCCGTCACTAAAACAAGTGCACTATTGAGTCTAGAGCCAAAAGTAGATCATCCATATATTCATAGGACACTTGTCAAAAATCATGACTTGCTATGTCACCAATGTGAAAAACAAGTTAACATATAAGACGTCCTAGTATTATCTTTGTGATTTTACCAGAACTCCGAGTGATTTCATTTACAATGAGATGATATCCTGCTTGAGCGGGAGGGGGGGGGGTGTGGGGGGTGGGACAACATAAACAGCTCATGGTAGTGACTTGTGCGATTCTTTATGAATCAAACTTGTTGCACAAACTGAAAGAAATGATGTGCAATTCTATAAGAATCAAAACTTGTCCTAGGTTAGGAATTGACTGATTTGATCAATCTTTGAAATTATTTAACACCTCGACGTGTCTACAAAACCCACTTTAGCATGTGACACATCGATTTGATTTTCAATTCATATTTTTTATTTAATCGGTGAGATCGTAATCGCGGTTCCACTCTTATCGTGATGGTCCGATTTAAGACTTTCGTTAATGAGACAATGCTGTGTTGATGAATCGGATACATATGTGTTAGAAAGATTTGATACTTCAGCTGGAAATTCTGTCAAAGAGATTCTTATGTAAGTTGAATTACTGATTACAGGTCGATCCTCACAGGTTTCGAAGGTTACTCACAATCACGAGCGAATGTCAACGCCAATATTATCCCCCGCTTTATTGTAACCTGTCTTATGCAGGATATTTAAAGATGGAGGTGAAGGTACTTGAATAAGCTTGAATCAAAAGATTCATAGCCACATGCTCATACCCGACCGACAAATATAAAGACAACATGAAAGCTCAAGTACATGTTTCAAGACTTCTGCTACTATAATACCGTACGTCCTTCTTGAAGTGACAAAGTGTTAAGTTAAAGTATTTTAAGAAAGATGGCAATTTTTAAAGCTTTTCAAGATTATCCAAATCAAGAAAGGTATGAGATTTGTCGGTCCAAAAAGTCAAAAGTTCACGAGATGGCAAAGTTTACAAGATGGTGAAATGAGATTATGCTTGGTTGATGATTTCAAGAAGCTTAAAGATCACATTCATGTCAAGACTAAAGAACTAGCTCTATCCAAAGTCAATAATCACTACATCAATTCACAAGTTAATGATTGAAGTTAAGATAGAGCTTCAAGTCGAAGTAAAAGCATAGTATGCTAAGTTTAAATTTTTGTAACTTAGAGTGACCTCCCTTAGGGGGAGATTGTTAGAAATACAAAAAAGTATTGGTCACTACCATTATAGTTGGTCGTAGCTCGTAGTAAGTTATAAGTTTAAGTTAGAAAGCTAACCAGGCTCAAGGCCCATCGATAAGCCCACTAAAGGCCCTAGTCGGCCATTGTAAGGGATATATAAACCCTCTCAACACATGGACAGGGTGTTGGTTGTTCATTTGTCACATTTTTTACTAAGCTAATATTATCATTTTTCTTTCTCTCTCTAAGTGTTCATCCAACCATCTCTTTCTCTCTCTAAAACTCTAAGTGAATCAATGAATACTTGTGTTAAGAGATTCTACAAGCCGTATCCCCATCATCAAAGTTCGATGGAACTCCAAGAGAGGTCCTGAGTTCACATGGGAATGTGAGGATTAATTCCGGAAGAAGTATCTGTACCTCTTCACAAAAACCGCACCCTCGACAAATGCCGCATCTTGAGCCTTGCGGACAAGGCTACTTTAACAGGGTAAGACTGTAACAATCTGTTATTTCAAGTCATTTCCTGACTCAATTATTACCAATATTTATTTTTAGAGTTTTACGCGTTCACTTTTAATTATTATCGTATAGTTAAATCGCGTAAACTAAAAATAAACATTCAACGTAAACGGGCATCAAACAAATAAAAGTTTACATCAAGCAAGTGTTATATAATTATTAAGAGTATAATTTATAACTTTTCATACTTTATTTTTATTGGTTACGTAAAACGCTTACGTTTAGCAATAAAATACATTTAGGCATACCCGGAAGCACCAATACCCATCTATACTCAAACAAATACCTACTTTTATATCCAATACATAAAAATTAACTCATTTCCTACTCTTATACTACATAGAACCGGATCTAAGTGTTTAACACAAGAAATAAGTCACTTAAACCTACTAGTATGCTTTCCTAACTCAACCAAGTACCACGGATGCAAGTTTCTAGTAATTGTCTAATCTAGTGTACCCTCCCCCTTCTCATAAGGCATCTCCCTCCTCCTAGAGAGGAGGAGAGCACTTACATAATGTACCCTTAACCAACTAGCTCACCATGGTTAGTTTAAGGTTACTACACATTAACACTTACTACATAAGGAAGGTCCTAGGAATCATTTAACTCATACACTCTCATTCATTCACTAGCAAAGATAAAACTCTCTCCCTACACACTAAAAGATCACGGCTCACTCAAAATTTACTAAGGTTTCATATAATTTTTATTCTACAAGTATTCCAAGTGTTCAAGCATTGATATTAAGTATATCTAAGATCATTTAAGAGTATTGGAAGCTTGGGTTTTGGTTTAACAAGGGTTGTAAGCAAGAAAAGATAATTATGGTTTCCTAATTAGGGTTTGATCTTAGGTTTGATTTATTGGGTTTAAGCTTAACTGTAAGCTTGTGTTCATCATCCTACTACACATCTCTAAGGTCTATTTAAGCTTTAAAATTTCCATTCAATCATTTACATGTTTACATACTTGATATATATGTTCATCACCACCTAGGTTTGTATTTTATGAATTATGGAATAATACAAGGTCATATATGGTTCAAATTTTATATATATGTTGATGAAATAAAACTTAAAATGGAAGTACACACTTAATAAAAGTACTAAATAATTTATATGTTTAGTTTATAAATTAAGTTGTGTTGAAAGTTTTATTCACAAAGTTTATGTACAAATATTTTGAGGACACTTTGGCATGGACAATCACTATGGACTAATTAGAGGACCTAAAATTAATAAGACTTATGATAGAAAGTATGGTAAAAGACTTGTATAAGATATCTCAAGAAATGGATTTATAAAACATAAAATTCAAAACATAAATATACCCACTATTTTAAAACATTCTGTTAGAATTTGAAAAATAATGTCTTTTTTTATATTTTATTTAATTAGTACATATTACAAGGATCATAAGCATATAAAGAACTTGAAAAACCGAGCTATAACGAAAAAGTTACGACGTTTGCAAGTTTACATTAATTAAATACATAAAAAGTGTTTTTATAAAACAAATTTTATAAAAAGGGTTACTGTTCATAACAATACGTTTTTGGAAAACATGTTACTTGGATAAAACTTTTAATTACGAATCCGTGCATGTAAAAATCACTAAAAACGGAATTAAAATGGAGGAGATACGAATTTTATATGATTTCAATAAATAAATTTATAAAAAGTGTTTTTATAAATTCTAGGCCACTGTTACTGTTCATAACAGATTTAATAAATATTATAAATGTAATA
>BQNB010197813.1:0-11183 GCA_026074375.1 Tanacetum coccineum | reverse complement strand
GAAGCTTGTGAAAAGCTCATATTCAAAATTCCATTTTCTACAAACAAAGAAAACATGCTGATTTTTTTGAGTTGGAAAAAGGGGTTTTTCTTTCAAGAAGTGGCAACAAATAATTTTAAGGCAGGTTTGACTTAGGAAACAAAAGACTCAAACACTTTTGTTTAGACACACAAATGACACTCTTTTGGAACCTAAACTCAAGATTACAAGAACTTAAGCTAATAAGCACTTTGGTTTTTTTTTAAATCCAACAGTTTTAAAGAATGATTTAGAAGACTTGAAAAACAACTTTTGGACTTAAAACTCTTTGAAAACAGATTCAAATAAGCTAAAAACTCAAGCTAAAGTTAACTTAATGACCCCAACCCATATCACACCATTTTGACCCATTTCCATACTTAACCCAAACACCCCTTTATATTCTTAAAGTGCTTTTTAAGCTAAGTTGTAAAGATTAAATCCAAGATTTTGAACAACAGATAATTACAAACAATATTAAGCAATTTTAAACACAATCACCACAGGAATAAGTACTTTAATAAGCACTTTAGCATTAAGGAGTTTACAAGTTTTACTTGACAGTTTTGCATGAAAATCCAAACAAGGTACTTAATAGACAAACAACCAACAAAAGCAAGCATTAACAACTAAAATAAGCAAGATTAGAGAAATAAGTAGAAAATAAGCTTTGCTACAGTAACAATAAGCTAAAATTCAAAAAGAAAATGTACCTTAATCCTTGCTTAAACAGGATTTTTGAATTCCTAAATAAGCTCTAAACTTACCCAAAGCTTATAAATTAGCTTAAACTAAGCAATCCCAATAAGCCGTCCATAATTGCTCATTCATCCAATGCTTGATCCAACAGTAGCTTTTTACCCTTCTTTTAAATTTTTCTCAAATTTGTATTGTAGTTTAAAACAGGTTGTAAAGTAGCTTAAATCGAGCTTGAAAGTTAGCTTAAATCAAACAAGAATTTGAAAGACAATGTGAAACTTTAAAACTTAACTTTCATTAAAAACCGCAAGTACATAAAAGCTTAAAGGAGTTACACTCTTAAAAACTAAAACTGAAAAATTACACTTTAAAATAAAACTAACTCTAACTCGTTTGCCTCAATGGCTTACAATAGCTTAAATAGAAAAACACAAGCTAGGGTTATGGACTTGGTCTTCTTGTCTTCTTCCTGGGTGTGTTACTTTGAAGACACAAAACAGCCTTCTTGTGCTTGTTGTGAGAGTGTAGAAAACACAAACAATTCCTAGTCCTTGGATTGCCTTTGTGCTTGTTCGGATCATCATCTCCACCCTTCATTATGCTCGAAAGTTGTGAAATTGCCAAGTTGGCAATTTGTCTTGGTAGAAGTGGTAGTGGAGAGGGGGGGGGGAAGCGTAAACCCATTGGATTTTTGGTGATGTTGCAGGTTAAAGAGGTGGGGGCTAACCCGTGAGTTGGTTGGGGTTTGAAAAGGGCGGGAAAAGGGTTTATAAAAAGGTTTGGGGTGACAGGGTGTGTGTTTGGGGGTTTGACACAATTAGCCTTCCAAGGTATATATGTTTGTTGCATCACGCGTCCTTGTGTTAATTATTTTTTTTGGGATTTGGCAGAAACACCCCTTGAGAGTTATAAAGGTTATTACACCCATGGTCCTTGCGAGCTATAACTTTGGAGCCTTGGCAGAAATGGCCCTTGTGGTTAACACTTTGGGCATTTGGCAGTTTTGATCCCTCACAAGTTTTTTTCTTTATAACCTTCATTGAATAAGTTTAGGGACTTGGCAGTTTTAGTCCCTAAACTTATTTTTCTTCACTTTTTGACTTTGGATTTGTCGGGGTTGACTTGGGTTGACTTTTTCAGACTTGGGCTTTGTCTTGACTTTGTCTTTTCCACGCTTTTCCATTCCGTGTCCGGTTTTGTCGTTTTGGCTTCGTTTTTCGTCCTTTTCTTAGATATCCGTTCCTGCACAACACAATTAGCAAAACAAGCATATTTTTGGCATTTTAAGTCCGTTTTTGGTTATTTTAGCTCGTTTTTAAAGGTAAAAGGTATGTGTAATTAAACACATACCAAAATCCCCCATACTAAGGTATTGCCGTGTCCTCACGCAATGCTATGAAGTAAGCATTTAGAAAACTAAGAATCTCAATCACCCTCGACTAATAACTTGGAAAAGTAGCTAAGTGTTCATCGAGGAAGTTAAAGACTCATAAGTTTTGAAAATCCCCGTCTTTACCATTTTTTATATATACACCTATTCCTACACATCTTTTTGTATTTTTCATTTTTCATTAATCAACTAACTAGAACTTTCCGTAATTAATAACTTTAAGGGATCATAGAAACAAGATCATTTCGATCCGAGAATGCCCCACAAAGGAAAATTTCATCATACCCGACTTTTCACTATTCCAAACCTAGCTTAAAACGAAATCAACTGTTTAATTATGAAGCACTAAAGATGCTAACACTAACCATATTTTGCAATTTTGTAATTTTTCACTACCCCGATCAATTTTTATTCTTAGGTTTATTTGCTATTTTGAATTGTCAACCATGGATCATACGTTTTGCAACATTCTAGTTTCTTTTCTACCGAGAATATTGAGTTTGAAGGCGAGATAATCCCTTAACGAATTTCGTCTCGGCACATCCCAACCCTTGCGTTAAGTGACCAGCTTTTGCACCCTCCGCAAGACTAGTATCTGGAGACTCACCGACCTAGCACGGTTTCAAAAACTCTCAGGTTTTCCCCGTATATCCAAATACTTATAAAATATGAATAGCCAAAGTTCAAAAGCCAATTTGAATTTTAACAAAAATAGATCTTTTATTCACACTTAACCATTTATGCAATTTGTAACCCTCGACCTTTTAGAAGGCTGCAACATCGTTGTGAGCCGGCAAGATGCAGCAAACTTTTAATAAGTCGTTGGATTATTATTCTACATGGTTTTTCGTTAGAAGGCTGTAACATCGTTGTGAGCCGGCAAATGCACGCACAAACTTTTATCAACCCACAGAATATATGTTATTATATTTTTTGCATTTTTCATCATTTATTATTTGAATGGTAAAAACGTCCTTTTTGAAAAATTCAAGTATAAAATTTGAACTAAGTCTAACGTTTTTGCTATATACTACAGAAAAATTATTGAATTTAAGTTAATTTCCAAAAGTAGCACGTATATTAGTCATTAAATCTTATGGAGAAAAAGCACAAATTAACACACCTGAGCTTCTAAAGATTCAAATAATCGTTGTTTTAGCATCCAAGCTCATAACTAACCACTATCTATTTTTCGTTCTTGCGCGAAAATTATTCGCGAAACGCTTAGTCTAAAGAGTTAAGGAATAACTAGAGCTCAACACGCCTCGATCGGGTCAAAATTTACTCTTATTCTACCCAGCAGGAAAGTTAAAATGGTGACAAAACACTTATTTTATTTTTGGAAATTTTTGAATTTTTTCATTTTTTTGAAATTTTGGTGGTAAAAATGAGATTACGTGATAACAACCCCAATAACAAAAAAAATCGGCTGCATGCACAATTAAATCGAAGATCCCCCCATACTAGATTAAACGTTGTCCTCAATGTTTTAAGAAAGGTCTCTACTAAATCCTAGCTTTATGAATATATGCTTAATAGATAAACGTTAGTCGATAAGATTAAGATATCGGGATTCCCAAATGAAGCTGAGGATTTGAAGCTCTTGTGATCGAAGGACAAAACCTGCGAGCACGAGAGGCTTCAAAATCCGGGACATCCTGGACAATACAGCACAAAACACAAAACATGGAAAAGGAAAGAGCAACTCTCCTCAACAACAACTAAGCACTGTATTCACTACTACCAAAACATACTACTACGGATAAACTAGGATAAGCATGGGGTGCCTCCCACGAAGCGCTTGTTTAGGGTCACTAAGCTTGACCCAATTCCCTGAATTTAATTGTCCTTAGGGAAGGTTTGGAGGTCCGGGATATCTCATAAGCAGGGATATCACCATCAAAATTAGTGCGAGAGACGATGACCATTTACTTTGAAGTTTGGCCCGGAGTTCTGAGATAACTCAACGGTGCCATACGGAAAAACTTGAACAATGGTAAATGGTCCTGACCAACGGGACTTCAACTTGCCGGAGAAAATTTTCAATCTTGAGTTAAAGAGGAGGACTTGATCACCGACGTTAAAAACGCGGTTTTTGATCTTTGCGTCATGAATCCTCTTAGTTTTCTCTTTGTAGATCAAAGAATTTTCATAGGCTTGATCACGCAGTTCACTTAATTCATTGAGTTGAACTTTGCGTTGATCACCCGCGGTTTTGAGATCAAAGTTTGCATGTTTAAGGGCCCAGTAAGCTTTGTGCTCCAACTCAATCGGCAGATGACATGCCTTTCCATATACAAGCTTGTACGGAGTACACCCGATGGGTGTTTTGTACGCTGTACGGAAGGCCCAGAGAGCGTCATCCAGTTTGTCCGACCAAGAGGCACGATTTTCGCCCACTGTCCTTTCAAGAATTCTTTTTAAACCACGATTTGATACTTCAACCTGCCCACTTGTCTGGGGGTGATACGCGGTGGAAAGACGATGAGTGACTCCATATTTAAGCATGACCTTTGAAAACTGGTCATTGCAAAAATGTGTTCCACGATCACTGATGATGGCACGAGGAGCACCAAATCTGGCAAAGAGAGATTTAAGAAATTTGCAAACTACTCGGGCGTCGTTGGTGGGGAGCGCCTTTGCTTCAACCCATTTTGACAGAAAACGACGCAAGAAAATCACAAACAGCCACAAGTATGTATTTGTTGCCTTTAGAAGATGGGAACGGTCCCATGAAATCGATGCCCCAAACGTCAAAGATTTCACAAACTTGGATGGAATTTTGAGGCATCTCATCCCTTTGTGAAATTTTTCCTTGTCGTTGGCACGAGTCACAATTTTTAACCAACTCGTGGGCATCTTTGTATATTGAAGGCCAAAAGAATCCGGCATCAAAGACCTTTTTGGCGGTGAGATTTGCACCGTGATGTCCCCCGGTGGGTCCATTATGGCAAGCTTCGAGAATGTCGAGAGCTTCCTTCTTTTACCAGTGCACACACCGGACCGGACATTGATGATCTGCACAGATTTGAACAAGGAAGGGGTCATCCCATAAGTTAGTGTTTGACAATCTTTGAAAAACTTCTTTTCTGTATCGGAGACATTCCCGTTACAATGAACTCTCCCCGCATGGTAGTTTGCAAAATCTGCAAACCATGGGGTACTATCAACACGAAGAGCAACCGATCCAAGAGTTTTGAGAGGAAATGTTTCCCCGTGATTTCCTGTTCTCGAGTTATCTTGATGAGGGTTCTCAAGTCTGGAAGATGATCGTACGCTAGATTTTCTGCACCTTTTTGTGTCTCGGATGACAACATCGAATTCTTGAGCAAAAGGACCACCGCATGCAGTCTTGGCTTAAAACGCATCTTTTTTAGCGAAGAGATATTTATAGCAAAATGGTCGGTATTAACACTATGCCTTATACATAAAACCAAGATATGAACGAAATTTCTCAAAAGCTTAACCACGGGCTAGCAATTCTTTTACATCCGGGCGTAGATGTAGTGTCTTGACTTCAGTCATGGTTTTGCTGCATAGTGTAAAGGTTGGAAATGCTTGTTCTATATCGTTGCCCTAGGAACTGCCGCAAATTGCAAAATCACTATGCAATCACACATTATGTTCGAAGGGCAAGTCCCCAGTCGGAGCAATCAAAATCGGAGCCTCAGTTAATTTACTTTTAAGTGTATTAAAGGATCGATACAACTCTTTTTGAGAAGAAAAAATGGAGTCTCTTTTTTCAAGCAGGTGATCATTGTGCGGCTATTTTTGAGATCCTTGTATGAACCGTCGGTAAAATCCGCATGCCCAAGAAAACTTCGGAACACCTTTCATAGTAGTACGGGTGATGAGCTTTGGCGATACCTGTCAACTTTAGCCGGTCGACCCTCATTCCTGATTTAGAGAATTTTTGTGTCCAAGAACAATGCCTTCTTTTACCATGAAAATGGCTTTTCCTCCCATTTAGGACGCAGATGGTGTCTTCACAAACCGTTTTAAACATTTTGTCCAAATGAGATAGGCATGTAAATAAAGAATCCCCGAAGACTGAAAATCATTCATAAAACACTTCCATTGTTTTTTCGCTCATGTCGGTGGAAGATTGCCATCAATACATCGTTGGAAAGTGCCAGGTTGGCATTGCATAGCCCAAAAGGCAATGCACGATAGAAAAATGTTCCGTAGGCATATAAAGTTTCTTTCCAGTCTCTGGTTCTAATGGGAATCCTGAAATTAACCCTGAAAGGTCTTCGAGGAAACTATAAAATTGGTTTCCCGCGAGTCTTCGAGCATATTGGTCCCTGAAGGGAAATGGAAATGGTCCTTTCGGGTAGCCGCATGATCACTTTTCATAGTCGATGCACACTCCTCCACCCTGTGACCCAATCGAGATCGGAATAAGATCATTTTCATCGTTTTTGACGATGTTCATGCACCCTTCCTTTCTTTGGTACGACAGTGCAAGCCGGGCTTACGCCCAACGGACTTTCAAGATCGATTAAATCAATCGCCTCAAGAAGTTTTTTCAACCATCTTGTCTTGATGATGTCATGGATTTGTTGGATTTACCCCGCCTTTGATGCTGAACCGACGTTCGTTCAGTCTTCTCATGAAAATTTTGTGGGTACAAAACTCTCTGGGTCAATAACCCTTGATATCAGAAAGGTCCAAGCGATGGCGCGCTTTGTGGGACTGTTAGAAACCTCGATTAGAGCTGCTGCTAGCTTGCTAAAGCTCAGGACTTCTAGTCTTACTATTCTTACTAGCTCCTGAAGGGCTTAAACATGCCTGTCTCTACTCTCAGATGGCTGTAGGCTGGGGGTTATGCTCTGGACTTGCTATGCTGTGGACGCCCATGGTGGGCTGGGCTCTAGCTGGCTATGCTGGCTAGGAACTGCTTGGAGCTGGTATGCTAACTGTTTTAATTCTCTCTGTCGCTGGACTAGACTCGTCCTTGAACTCTGTCGCTAGCTAGGAAGCTGGCGTACTGCAACTGCTCTTGGTCTCATGCCAGCTCTTGGAGCTTGGGCTTTGGTTTCTGGGTTCTTACTGTCTGCTGCTCCTTCTTGGCTTACGCTAAGCTTGGCTCGTTATTGCTTGTTGAGGTAGGCCTTTTTCCTCATTCCTTTAAATCTTTATCAATTATGAACGGGGTAACTGTCGTCACCCTCCAAAAATGCATATTGCCAAAGAGGTGGGCAATCCTTGAGTTCAACTCAGGGGGCTCATACTGACAGAGTCTTTGCTTCACAGATTTTAATGATCTTTTCGATTTCCAGAAAATAAGTTCATTGAATGGGAGGTTGTGGTGATGGATCACATATTAAGAATTGTCGAGGAGAAGAATGTGCCCCATCAGGGTCATAATATGTTGGATCAACTTCCGGTGAGAGTTGATCATCCTCTATAGCAAGAAAAGAGTCGGCTTATTCTTCGAAAAGGGAGAAAATCACTGTCCCCGAATGGAGTTAAAGTTAGAGAAACAGTAGAGACGATTGGATCATAGTAAGGAGTGGGATTGCCACTCGAGATCACATTTGAGAAACCAAGAACTACGTTGAAGATAATTCTTCACAAGCCATATCAATGACGTCAATTCGGTTTGCCGTCATATGATTATAATTAGCCGTGTATCTCGAAGTTTGGTCCAGATTGAATGTAATGGCCTCTCTGCCAACACGAAGGGTTATTTCTCCCTCATATACATCGATTAATGCACGACTGGTCTTTAAGAAACTCCTCCTGAGAATCAAAGGTACTCAGGGATCTGGCTCAAAATTGACGACTACGAAATCTGCTAGAAATTGGAACTTTCCCACCGTTACATAGACGTCTTCAGCGATACCGATTGGTTCAAAGATTGAATGGTCCGCTAATTCAAGCGTCATGCAAGTCGGGGTTAGTTCGGGAAGAGAGAGATTTTTCCAAACGGAATATGGCATAAGATTAATGCTTGCGCCAAGATCGGCCAAGGCGTTGCATGTATTAATCCCAGAAAATTCGCATGGAATGAGAAATCGGCCAGGGTCTCCAAGTTTCTTTGGTAACTTGTTTAGGATGACCGCTGAGCAATTCTCATTCAATGGGGTTCTAGCCATTTCACTCAACTTTTCCTTGTTTCCGATTAAGGTTTTTAGAGTCGAGGCGAATTTTGGCTAACATCAATGGCATTCCGTAAAGCTAAATTCGAAACTCAAATCTCAAAAGATTTCAAGAAAGGGTTCTCAATTTGGTCGTTAGCTTTCTCACGACGTCTTTCATCATTTCTTCTTGAAGGAAATGGAATTGATGCTTTTTGGTTAGGCCTTGAAGCACTAACTGGAGCATTTGCGGGCTCAGAGATTGATTCATGATGGACAACAGGGACAACCGGAGGTTGGATGTCTTCGGTGCTTCCGTTATTAGTAGGAGGCATCGTATCCTTTGTGACCTCGGGTTCACGTTCTACTACTTTAGGAGAGGAAGTAGTATGAATCGTGGGTCCCTTGTAAGCTACACCACTTCGAGTGGTAATACCTTTTAAATCCTCCTTCGGGTTAGTAACAGTGTTACTAGGGAGAGTTCCCGAAGTAGAGAGGCGAATATTGAATGACAAATTTGGAAAGCATGTCCGTGAGATTGTTCAATTGATTTTGCATGTTTTGACCTTGAGTTTGCATGTTCCTCATCACAGCATCATTAGCTTTTACGTAGCTATGGAAATCTTCCTTTGATACACCTTGAATTTGAGAAGCTGGAGCTTGATAGGCGGGAGCTTGATAAGCAGGAGGTTGAACAACCTGAGGTCGATAGATTTGACCTTGATGAACCGGGGGTTGGTAAGCTGAAGCTTGATTAAAATTCCCTCCGGGTATTTTGGTTTTTGTTAAAAATAAATCGATCTGATTGTTCCTGATTTTGCATATTATGATTGTTTTGAACGGAGGAAAAAACCGGAGGTTGAATTTGATTTGAAATCGGGGCTCGATAACCGGTGTTTCCTTGGTTGTAGTTAGTTAGCGCGACTTATTTGTTGAGAGACATAGTCTTTGAATATTTATCTCGATAACAAGATGCACAGTGTGGCTGACAAAGTTTGGTAGGAATGAGCAACCACGCAAGTAACAACAACTTTCCCTCCAACCGCTTTACGTGAGTAGGAGCGGGAGATTGATTTTTCTTATCAAGGAGTAAAGCTTTCACCATATCTTTCAACTCAGCAACTTCGAAAGAGATTCTGGGGGTGGAAGTGCTCGAACTCACTTTGGCAACAACCGGTTTGTTACGTGAATTACGAACTTTGGATTTGCTTTCAATGATTCTTAGGCAATCACGAGGCATTTTATCCCAAAAGTGCCACCCGCGGGAATTTAAGAAACGAATCCTTTGAGTCGTTTAGGATCAAGGCTTTATAGAATGTAACGAGTTGATGCAACTCTAAAAAATCCATGATGTGGACACTGCCCGAAGAAGATACGTTAATCATCCCATGCTTCGATAAAACGTCTCATCAAATATCTTTGTTGAAAACTTCATGATTTCATTTTGAAGATTTGTTGTTTTAGAAGGAGGGAAAAATTTGTTGATGAATTTCGAAAAAAGATCATCCCATGTTAGAATCTATCGAGGGGGTTCTTTCTTAAGCCAACTCCGGGCAGCCCCCTCGAGGGAAAATGGGAAAAGCATAAGCTTTACCGACGTACTCGGGACGTTCGGGAACTTCATCGTAGAAGGTGATCTTGTTGAAATATCGGTAAGTGCATGAGGCTCATTCTTTTGTCATGTCCGAAGAATTGCTTGTTTTGAACGAGGTTAAGCAGACCGTGCTTAAGCTCAAAGTTGTCCGCGGTGATTTCGGGCACAACGATGGCATCCTCGTAACCCGCGGTGGGTGCTTCAAGCAACTGAGCCATAGTCCGGTTATCAGCCATCGGAGCTAGTGGATCTGGATTTACAATTGGTTCTTCAAGATTAAATTGTTCAACAACAGGTGGGGCCTGGTGTTGTTGATTATGAAGATTACGAGACTGGGAACGAGTGTGCATACACTAAAAAAGGAAAATTTACACTAATTTTTTTTTTGTTCTTTTTGGTTTATCAAAAGTAAATTCACAATTTATTTTAATAACGGACAACGAAAAAGACAACTTAAACCTAATAATCGACAAGCTTCTCGGTAACTCTTCGAAAAGAAAAACACACAAAGGAGGAGGAATAGGAAAAGCGCGAAGCTAATAAAAACCTTTTTCCTTTTAGGGTCTATATTCCTAGAACAACCCGCCTTATACCCCTCTTAGAGTTTGTTTATCTTTTAAAAGGTGAACCGTACCTCGCAAGTGACACAAAAGGCAAGTTTTTAAATCTTTTGTTCGAGTTGGGAACCAACAAGTTCACCGGAAGTTATTATGATAATACCTCAATTGAGAATATTATATTTTGGTATTTTTACCAATTTGTGAATTTTATTTATAATTAAAGACAATGTTTTTATATTTTTGTTTTATTTTTTATTTTTTTTATTTTTTTATATGATAATATTCACAGATTCAAACACAACTTGACAAACGTAACGATAATCGGCTTCACAACCTCCCCGGCAGCGGCGCCAAAAATTGATTTGTGCTAAACTACACCTCTTATATATAATATATAATAAAATATAAAATATATAGTAAGTATAGTCTAAAAACACAATCAATGAAACCGAGAAGTAGTATAGAATGTTCCCGGGTCGTTTATCCCCAACGAGGCTGGACTGGAGAATCGATACAGTCGAAAGATTGGAGTTTGAATGAGAGAAATGATTTGAGAGTGTGGAAAGCTAAGTTAAACAATAACAAACAAAAACGATTAAGAAAAACCTAAAAATTATGAAATTAAGCTGAAAAACGAGAGCAGGAATCCCGAACAAGGGGTCAAAAACCTAAAATCTTCAAAATTAACCCTACAAAGGTTTTTTTATTTTTCCTACGAAATATATGACTAAAGAAAATTTTCTAAAAAAGAAAAATAATTTTGATAATTTTTGTATTTTTTATGAATTTTTAAAACTTTTAACTAAATTAAATTATAAAAAATATTAAACTATTTTTAA